>NNCF01126330.1:777832-789939 GCA_002313205.1 Laupala kohalensis | reverse complement strand
AGATAAGGTATTTCAAACCTTTCTTCTTATAGTCGTAGGTGAAAGAAATAATTTCAACCAGGAATACCTAGAATTTGCGCAGGTGATTTACACTTTTGCTTTACTTGAACGCAAAGTCTACTTCATTTGAAGGTCAAAGTATACTTTTGTAAAATATTCAAAAACTGTTCCAACTATTTTATTTTTCTTAAATATACTGTATTCATAGTGTAATTAGTATATGTTTAAACCACATTATCGGTAAAGTTTGGAATAGATGCAGTGAAATAATTTCCACTCACATCGAGTACTTTCTCCTTTACCAATGGTGAGAATCCAACGAGTGTGTTTGTAGATATGTCATTATAATGTTATTTTTAAAGGAGAATAGAAGATAGTGTGCATCTCATGTTTCTCATTTTATTTGGAATCTTCCACCCACACGAACGTTCTTAGACGCGAATTCACATCCAATGACGGTGTATCATTTCGCGGGGTTTTTAGGAGTGCACTACTTCATTTGCTGAACTTTCTTGTTACATTTTGCTTAGCTCCGTTTTTTATTTTTCCATTATTTTGATGGTAATGAGTGATACCATTTTGTTTATTTTTAACTATTTTTTTTAGTTCAGTGCTATATCAGTTGGAAATGTAGAAATAGTATTGTAAATATTACATTTTACACTTTCAGAATGATTTGTCAAGAAAGTTAAGTAGAGTAACGAAATAGCATGAAAAATACAAAACACTCAGACGCCAGGATATTGAAGAAGTATTATCTTTAAAAGAGTATCACATATTTAAACAAAATTATTAATAGATGCAATTAACGTTCTTTAATATAACTATGAAATTTAAAGGAAGAGAAAGAGAGAAGTAGGAACAAAGAAAGAAAACAAGAATCTGTGGTTGTATTTCACAATTTCATTTGAATAAATTAATGAAAGAGATTTCAGTTTTAGTTATATTTGTTGTAATCTAAAACACGTTTTTTGTAATATTAATCTCGGATCACGATTTTATATGCTGCACGATTACAACCAGTGTTATATTGTAGATCATTATATTATTAGAACATGTAATTTATTTGTTCCTTAAGTAGTTTTATATTATTTATAACTCGAGAATTAAACTTTTGTGTTATTAGTTCATATTTTAGACAAACGTTTTCTATATTTATTTAATTCCTTTTCACATATATGAAAAACTTAAGAGAATCGCAAATTATGTGAAATTACTTTCGACAATACACGTCACTTGTTGGCAATGAGATTTGATTTCTTTACTTCACTGTATAAATATAAGAAATTATAGGAATATTTATAAGTAATTAGTGATTAGAATTATACCAATTCCATACGATATCTTGCAATTATATTCAAATTCTGTTAAAAACTATATTTTATCACAGTATTACGCAAAAGTTTTTTACAGACTCTAATATCTTTTACATTGTCTATGAAGAACTTGCAAGACAACGAATCTCGAGATGTCGTTTAAATATAGAGAATGGTAAAGTTTATTGAAGTCAAGAATATACAGAATATTTTTGTTATAGGAGTCAAAAATGTGTATAATAAAAAAATACAAAATATTTCTTTAATAGCGGTGTAACTAAACATTTTATCTCGTTACGACTTACCAGCGGTACTATTAGTCTTCCAAATGTGGGGACCGTTTCAAATAGACCTACGATTGGTCGAACGAAACTTCCCCTGTTGAAGGGGAAGCAGGAGGAGAGACGCGTTGCAAACATAACAGATCCAAAACTGGTCAGAGCGTGGGACTTAGAAATTTTTTGTTATCAGTAGTGTACAATTACGTCAAAATAACATTTCAGATTTTTCTGTTGTAATGCGAAGATTGTACAACTTCAACAAACGAAACAAGTCTGGTTTTTAACTCATAAGTAAAAGATATCAACACTTTTCAATAATAATATCAAATGATAGACAACACAGTATAAAACATAACTGTATGTTTACTTACTTGGTACAATAAACGTCTTGAGAATGCAGTTATGAAATAATACTTTGTGAACCCCTGTCATTCAACTGAAAATCTATTTCCATGCTTTCAAATGATGAATATTCTCGACGTTTTAAGAAAAAAATTACTGTATTTTACAAAAGCTTTATTCACTAGTGGAAAACTATGAAAACTCAAATCTGGATTTGTAGAATATTTACTGCCACATTGTTCCTCCCACACCGCACCCGATATTCTGCAAATTTTGTATCACGAAACGCGCGTCTTTTTATCTCATTATATAAATATATTTTAAGTCGCAATACGAAGCATTTGGACATAGTATAGTTTTAAAAGTTACTTCAAGCTCCACCATGATTCGGAGTGAATACGAGCTCATTAATCCAGGTTTATATTTACTCCGCGGAGACCATCTTTGCTGTAGGTGAAAACATCTAGGGCTTAACCCATTAGAATTGCTATCCATTATAGTGGATATTTCAACGGAATATTCAAAGTTTCAAAAACGTATTTCATTTACAATTCCAAGTGAAGAGGAAGTATGATGAAAAATTTACACAATTAAAATTACACCTCCAATTAACAAATAATAAATATATTAAATGCACTCATAAGCTAAATGAAACATGAACTCGGTAAATAAATGCTTCGATAGTACATTTTGCAGTGGGAAAAGAGTGATTTGAAATTAGAGTATGTTTGTCAATTTCTCTTTATTGAATTAGAACTTGAACATGTCCCACTGAAATGTATAGTTGCATGTTTATTAGAATTTGCTCTGCAAAAAAATACATTAAGAAGTAACCCGCAATACAGAAGTACAGCATATACAGAGTGATTAAGAATTCCTATTACACAGTTATAGGTGTTGTGGAGGGGACTCAGAACAGTAATATTTGGTAATAAACCCATGTCCGGAAATGCGCAATTTGGAAATATAAATGACTTTGAACGATGGAAGGCAACACACATTGACATAGGACGATGTCTCGTGTCACGTGATGTCTTGTGTGACGTAATGTCACGTGTCATCAGAGAAGAATCCAATGAATTGTTGCGCATGTACATGAGTTACCACTGAACGATACAGAAAGACGGTGCATTACAAAATGGCGGAGTACACATTTTCTGAATACACCGACATGTTGCTCATCTACGGTGAAAGTGGACGAAATAGTCGATTAGCACAACGCCTGTATCACGAACGATTTCCGGGTCGTGCCCTCCCATCACATGCCATTTTTGCAATATTGGAACAACGGTTTCGGGAAAACGAACACCTTCAAGGCTAATAGGACCGATTGTGGTCGTGACCGGACGCGCCGCACTGTTGACGTGGAAGAGGAAGTCCTCCAACTGGTCGACCAGAACCTGTCTACGAGTACCCGAAACATTGCAGGTGCCGTGGATGTATTCCAGAGCAGCGTCTGGGGAGTTCTCCATGAACAGCAACTTCACCCATACCACCTCCAGACGGTACAGGTATTCGCCAACAGATTTTGCGCCACATGCCGATTACTGCGAGTGGTTCCAACAGCGTGGTGTCGACGTTCCACACTTTCCTCTGATCATTTTTTTCACAGATGAAGCGCATTTCACAAACGAAGGTCTGCTCATCCGTCGTAACAGCCACATTTGGGATGAGGAGAATCCTCATGCCACACATACCCATCGATTTCAACATCGTATCGGTATTAATGTGTGGGTTGGTATTATCCATGGTCATCTGACTGGCCCGTGTTTTCTACCGCCCCGTCACTGAAATGTGACCTTCCTGCAAGACACACTGGCGCGGCATTTGGAGGATGTGCCATTGCATATACGTCGGACGATGTGATTCCACCATGATGGCGCGCCAGCCCACTTTTCACGCGACGTCCGTCAGCACCTTCACCAAACATTCGGGGACAGGTGGATAGGTCGCGGAGGACGGATTCGTTGGCCACCACGATCGCCAGATTTAACACCTCCTGTGGGACTACATGAAGATTATTGTTTACGAGACCTATGTGGAGTCACAGGCCGATCTCCTTGCCCGTGTACTGGTTCAGCGGAGGTCATTCTGGACACTCCAGGACTTTTGGAACGTGTGTGTCAACATTGTTCGCAGGTACACTTTGTGCAACGAAACTCGTAGTCGCCACTTCGAGCATATGTTGTAGTTCACGCAGATACGGGTTGGTTGATACATGTGCAGAGTATCCTTTGACGTTATTTCAAAGTCGTTTCTCTTCCAAACGGCCCCTTTTTTGCACAAGGGTTTATTACCAAATATTGGTGTTATAAATCTCCTCTACAACACCTATAACTGTGTAATAGGAATTCTCAATCGCCCTGTAGTATATTTCGTGTAAGTCAAGATATTATTCTGTATGACCATTGCAAAGAAACCGGGAAATTTACTCTTAACGATTTTATCCAATTATAGACTATTAACTTACATTTATTTCCTTATATAATCAATATCTTTAACATGAAACAATCCTTGCTCGATCTCTCGAAATTTTTATTATTTTATTGAATTCTGGTCCGAGACATATGTTTTTAGAATAGAATACATAATTTTGGGTGTCGATATTTCTTTGCGATAAAAATTTAATACTTTATATAACAATCTAGTAATCTAGTTTATAATTCCTACAGTTTTGGGATACTTCCGAATGGAGCAATTTTCAGGAAGTTATTCTAATTAATATTACAAATTATAATCTGAAGCTAATTCTGGTCTTGTACCCAGTAACCATTTTATCACTTTCGTCACGTTATTTCATGCATTTTCGAATTTTCTTCGTGCTGAGAGTGTTACGTAGGGCACATTATATCCACATCACTGCACTTTCCACATACTCGCTGTTTCACGTTGAACGTATACTCAGAACACGGTCCCTCTGATGTAAGCTGCATATGATCGTGAATCCATTGAGCCGTGACGAACAGCTGCACAGCCGTGAAACCACATACATAGAAGGAATATCTGACAAAAATCGCTTCCATGATTTAAAATTCGATCTTTTACGTTTTACGAAACAACAAAATGTATTTATTTGTCATCAATTGAATTAATTACAGTGGTGGTGCCAGTTCACTCACGGTGTTATATTTCATTCAGATTCGCGCATTTCGGTGTTCCTGCGTCTTATTTAGTACGTACAAGATAAGTACAAACAATATTTTATACAAATAATTGTTTGGTTGTGTCTTTTTCTCGTCATTTTTTTTAAATGGGCTCTACTAATTTTATTGTAATTAATTGAATTAATTGTGTCGAAGAATCAAAACCTGTCATATGTATGTAAACATTCAAAGTAAACAAAAAAAGTATATGTGAAACTTTGGGCATTAAAAAAATTTGGTACGTTGTCTAAAAGCGATAACAAGTATTAAATAAATGGTTTTGAATCTACCTAACTACATATATTCATTTTGTTATTAATCGAAATCTAATTAAAGAATATGCAAGCTAAAAAAACAAAAAGCAATGAAACAATTCAATTGTGATTTTATACACTTTTTTATTACAAAAAAC
The DNA here is from genome assembly GCA_002313205.1 of Laupala kohalensis. NCBI lineage: Eukaryota > Metazoa > Arthropoda > Insecta > Orthoptera > Trigonidiidae > Laupala > Laupala kohalensis. Next base: position 784,445 of record NNCF01126330.1, on the reverse strand, counting down.
CAGATGTGGATCCCCAGTATGTCGGGAATACTTTACAATTGATCATAGCCGTAAAATCAATAGCTTATTGACCCAATTTGTAAGCACAGTTGGTAAGTTCATTTTGTAGTTCTCCCACTTTGTAAGTCATTTACATTTAAATCCACCAATTATCCACTATAATTGCAGGAAGACAGCACTTATAGTGAGTAAAACAGTTGATTTTAAATTGCTTTCATTTTCATTGAGCAAAAAATTTATGTTCATGAATTAAATTCTGCTCATCATTCTATACTAAAGATAAATCTTGAAGATAAAAATATTCTTATATTTCATTACATCTATATGTTCAAAATCAGAGAATATTAACTGAACTACGAAGGCTTCACCATTGCTTCTTCAAGCGTTTCCTTGTTCATCAGTCCAGTACTTTAAGGTATCATATCCGTCAAAGCATCTGGGATAATGAACCCCTCTTCCCCAAATGTTCCAAATGATAGATTCAACCATTCGCTATCCAGTGATGAAGAATTGTTAATCCCATACGGGGTAAAATTTTGATTATTTGACTTCAAATTCTATGGTCTTATATGGAGAAACATAATCGGGATTATTTCTTTTATAATGTCACATTTATCGCCATCGCATGGCACAAAAAAAAACATAGTGAATGAAAATACTAGCACAATGACGTAAATACTTTTATACCACACGTGAGATTTAAAGGAATAAATCAACAAATGCTGCGGAAAATACTATTCTACCGAAAATGGCAGCCGTAAGATAATGTCATCTACGTTAAAAAAAGAGTCAAACGAAAATCTAAATTTATTATTAAGTTTTAAATTAAAAATAATTGTACATTCCAACACTAACAATATGTGTTGTGAATTATTAATTAATTAGAACTCCTTCAAGGAATATCTCCAAGTTTCGTGAATAATTGTCACCTTGATTACAGTCAACGCGGATATACCCGGTTTTCCTTCGGGTAGAGGCGGATTTATCATACAGGTTCTCTAGGCTTTGTCTAGGGGCGGGTCTATTGTAACAATAAATCGTGAATTTAGTGTTATTTCAATTTTTAAGCACTATACTCAGAATAATCTATAGTTCGATAATAACTTACATGTAATTTTTTGCTTAAAATTACAAACATATTGACATTCTATTAGTATTATAACTCGCAGCTACCTTTTTATCTTATCTAGGAATTTTTGCTGAATTTTTTGAATCCGCCTCTGCCTTAGGGCCCTTGATCGGAATTGATGGGATGGTCCCTTGCTTGCTTCCGGAGAGTAAATTAGTTTTTTTTCCTCCACGTGGTCATACGCAGTTTGTACTGTTTTTTGACAATAAATTTATAGTTTTATAGTTTTTATAGTTTTATATAATACCTTAAACAATTTCTTTCGAATGATCTCTGATTCATTTGGGTACATGTGGAATAATTCACTTTGAATACGTCATATTCCTTACCGCATAGTAAAATAGTATGCTACTCTACCTAAACACAAACTACAGGAAACTTTCACTCCAATGGGTAGCCTCTCAAAAGATACTTTCTCCTGGTTTCTTGCGCGAACTAAATATCATGTTGTTTCATCTGGAAATGATATGGAAACAAAGCATTGAGGGTAGACCAACGCCTTTCTGAACGACAGACTACAACAATCAATAGTTCTAAAGATGTGATCAGGAGTTCCTCTTGACTTCTTTAAATCTATTGTCTCCCGATAATTTTATTCGTTATTATTAATTATCATACATTTTGAACATTTGGAAAAAAATTGTTATGAGGATCATTGAAGAATGAGAAATATAAGTTTGCAGTGGTGAATATGGGTTGCGGGGTTTTCGGGGTGAAGTCCTGTCTTCTTAATATGAATGAAACATATTTCCTAAAAAAATAATGCTTGGTTCCCCGACTTATTATTCGCTTTGGATACAAAAACATATTTTTCAGAATCTAAAATGGGTTCAAAATTACATTTTGAATTTTCCATACCTCCACCCAACTCCCTCGAAAATCTAAGTCCCTCTTAAAGCAAGACCCTGGGTGTGGCACGGTAGAAATAAATCCCTAAAAATAATGCTCCCCCCAAATAATAATAATAATAATAATAATAATAATAATATCCCCGCAAATCCTCTGTAAACACATTTTAATTCTGTTGGAAACTATATTTTTTCGATTCCAGATTTAATCTCACTTATTTCTCAAAGGGATCGCTCATAAATTACGTCACGCGATTTTTGAGGATTTACCCCCCTCCCCGAGCCCCCGTTACGTTACACAAAACTCTTCTTTAACGTGACGTCACATAACTTTCTATCCTCTCCCATCATCAACTGTAATTGTACCCCTCCCATCATAACTTGAGAAACGTAACTAAAGAAGACAATATCATCATTTGTATTCGTAAGAGGATTATAGAGGTCCAAGATGTCGCAAAGACAAAAAAAGTGCTTGAAGGATTATAAGACTTTTCATTATGGGAGAATTTACCAATATTGGGACAATTTTAAATATTTACGATATACCAAATTCAACGTCACGCTCTCTAAAATACCCCCCCCACACACACACACACATCACGAATTGTCACATTTCGCCAAACTCTCGTCCCCACCCCCCACAACACCGCGGAGTACTTCATGATAACTAATTACCTTTTATCAGTAAAATGTAAACTGCTTTTTCGATATTCTGAAAGTATACTCACTCGAGGATTAATTCCTTGCGTGGGTTGTTACATGATCGACGAGACAAACGCAGTGCAATAGACGCCCTCTGGGGCCGTCGCAGCTGCTTGCCACTGACACACGAGCACTGCAACGTCACGAGTGTCTAAGCTCTTCCATTGCTCCAGAAGATCCAGATTATGATGTTTTGTACCACATTTACTGCATGATTGTAATATGTTAGAAATTATACTATTAATTTTTTTTTTTTAATTGAGCATTAACTTGAAAAACAATCTCATATAATATGATAGAGACTTTCCGCCCCATTCTCTCTTCTCTTCACTTCCATCATACCCCTCTTCGGTATAAACCATTTTCTATTTCTTTGAGTTAATTGAACTCTCATTGGTTAATCATCTTAAATTTGATCCGTCCTTTTTCGCTGTTCTCCCGCTGAATTAGCCTGTTTTCTATTAAAGCAATCGTTCTTTTCTTTATCTATTCAATTTGCTCATCCGTTAGTGTGACCCCATCTATTATAATTCGATGCTCTCTCCTCATTATACTCCTTAAGACCATTTTATTTGAAGTATTCCGAGCAAAACTACAACGTCTATAAATTTCGAAAAGTATTTGTGGAGCATGGAGCTCTTACGGTAATATACGCCACTCACATTCAGAAACTTCTCTTCAATGCAGGGAGTTCCTTGGCTCAGGGACTAGCAAGCTTGCTCGTCTCCTAGACACAGTCCTCCTCCTATGCATCTCCTACTACTCCTAGTATCACTGACTCTTACTATTACTAACTATTCCTACTATCACCTCCACGTGAGCCAAGGTGTTGGTAAATCCACCTAAGCGGTCCACCTACTAACAAGCTCCTACCTCCTATCTCCCCATGTAGATAAGCTTCAATAGCACACTACATTTCCCATTTACAAATACTAGAACAATAAATAAATAAAAACATGTTTGCAATATTTCATTTACGCCAGTGCGCATGTGCTACCAGTAACCATCATAGTAATCTTTGTAGTCATAATCACCCCCCCCTCCTGTTTTCCCTTTTCAAATCGTTGTTGTCGTCTCTAAACTATTAAACCCACCGTCTCCATTCCAAAGACACTTCGTCAGCACCTTTTGCCTCGTAAATCACGGTCGCTTGGGTTCGCATCTATTAGTCCGCGACTCAGAACGATTCCAGACGGAGGCGGGTCTCCGAGTGCGTGTTGATGCGTGTGAACGGTGCCACACGTCCTACACGCATGGTGGGAGGGGGGTGTGGGCGAAGGAGTGACGATGAGATCCCTCAATGGGCACGAAGTCACGAAGGCTAAGCTTTGAAACAAAAAAAAACAGATTGGTGACGGGGGAGGGGAGGGGAGCGGCAGGTTAGGCAGCAGCCCCTCCCCCCACTTTCTTAAGGAAATATCAAAATTTCATTTTAACCGTCTAAAACTGGGAATTATGAAAAAAAATTACATTCTTGATGTAGTAATCACCAATTGTCTTCTCTTTGATTTATTTCATTATTTAAATCATACTTAGTGGAAATATGCAGAAAACATAATGTTAATGAAAATTGTCAATATTTCCCCATACACACTTTTGATTCCCAATCGCCGCTACTGAGATCAGCCAACAAACTACTAACGGAAAAATTAATAGAAGCCTGACAAATTAAGATGGGGTAAAAGTACGAACGGACGGACCACGTATGAACTAATCCAACAGGTGCGTTTTGCAAAGAAAAATAGGGAATGGTTCAAGCAAGGGCATAAGATGATGCAGGTGTTGACAGGTCACAGGAATATAAATTATTATTTTGAAAGATTCAAAACACGAAAATGTGGAGACTGCGTTTGCGGGAAAGGAGTAGGAACGAACGGACACATTGTGTAGGAAGACGAATTACACAGTGCTGAAAGAGCGTGTCATTTAAAGAGAGTGAGGAAGGAAGACGCACATGTGACAAATTTTCTTTCCACAATTAATCAAGAACATATTCGTTCATCGATACTGAATTCCAGAATTGTAAACTAGGCTGTCTCCAATAGAACTCTAGATTGTCACGTGCATTTCATTTCCAGAAGGGTACAGTATTTCTAGTCTCTTAAATTCTTATATCGGTTCACGTAGTTCTTTATTATATATCGGGGGAGAGTTTGAATTCATTGGATAAGTGTAATTTTAATTTTAGAAGTGAATGGTTCCCAAGTATTTTACTGTGCTTGCGAACAAAAACTTTATAAATCCAAGATCTTGTTGGACACATTAATTTTTGTTATTTCTATTATTCATCCATCGACAAAAAACAATTGAAATAATAAATGAGGATCTGAAAATTATATAAACATTTTACTTCAGTAATATTACCCTATGTCGTGAAACAGTAAAGGGTTCCTTACATTTCCTAATACATTAGAAAGGGTTACTCTGTCAACCTACTTTTTCTATCTTATTAAAAATTAACCATTTTTAACCAGATGAGAGAGAATAAATACAAAAATTAAATAAACTACATGAATTGTTGAGGTAAGCTCAAAAAGAAAAAAAATCATGTAGTTTCTGGAGTTTCAAAAGATTTATTTCTTTCCTCGGGTCTGATAAATGTATAGTTTTATCTGTAATAGACAACATCCTCCAATAATACTAATCAATGCTGGAAGAGACATCCACTTACGCTCACAATATTTTTGTGACAATTATATATTTTTTATTTCTGATCTTACTTCAACAATTTGTCTAATTTATTAAAAATATGGCGAATAATTTTTGCGTCACCGATCGCCAAATCTGTATGTATACTATTTGTGAAAAACTACATATATATTTTTTTGTATTCCTTTCCGTTGTACGATTCTGTAAGTCCATCTCATAGGAAAACAAGTCTCCCCAGAAGAGGGATATCTACCCTGCCTCAAAGGCGGTGAAAGTGTGTCGTTTTCTCAAAGGAGGCGGCCGCCCGTCAAACGAGCGATTATTTCCTGACTTGTTTCGGAGAATGATGCATCGCTTCCCGTTTCCGGACAGGTGCACAGGAGGAAGGAATGGCGAACGGAAGAAATAGCCCAAGAGGAAGAGAAGTCGTGTTGCAGATGTCATCATGTGAACTCATTCACGCGCATTACTCTTCTTTCCGTGACACAATGTTCAATAGATACTCGTTTGTTTCCATTGTGTTTGTCACATTATGTGTTTCTTTTATTTCATTGAAATTTCTGTCTCGAAAAGAATAAGTTTTTGAGTTACTGACAATTGCCTCCTCTGACAATTTAATTATCTTTGAGCTCTCTAAACATATTCTTTTAGAAAAAAAAAATTACTGTGCTACTTAAGAATTCTTCTGTTGGGAAATTAAAAGACCCCCAGGGGAGCTTTGTATCATTCCGTTTATTCTCTGTTTATTCTTTGTATGTCTGAGTAAAGATGGCGACATGGTACGTGCTGTGTGTTTTATACCACGACAATTTGATGCTGAAAACTTGGTTACAACTAGAGACGAACTTTACATTTGTGTTTGTAGTTCGCGAAGAAGTTTCCTACATCGCGGACAAGACGACGTCATCTTCACGAGGGCTTAACAACGACGCGCTCTTATCTTCCTTTGGAAACCATCAGGTTGTCTTTAATTACAATGACAGGTATCTTCAAATCCACAAGACCTCTAAATAACTGCATTTTCTTATTTACCTGTCTAGTAAACTAATGTAAGTCACAAGTTTAAACACCAACAGCCACCTTGTAAAACTTCAGACTTTGTAAGTCCTATGCAAATATATTTTCGCGAGACCAGTGGAAATTGAAAGCATGACTGTGGACAGAAATAATCCCCAGTATAAATCCCCCAATCCCACTTCTCTGTCACCATATACCCTTTAACATTTGTATCAATGCACGCATAAATCGTAATGATAAAGGTCTTAGTAGTACTAATTGAAAACTG
>NNCF01126330.1:741788-777808 GCA_002313205.1 Laupala kohalensis | reverse complement strand
GGGGGGGGGGGAGGAGGAGAAGGAGGTTAAATATTCGAAACCAGAAAAAAAGAGTCGATAAGGAAGTAAGTCTTTCTAACACGTAATCTGTAACCTTTCAACAATTGAGTGACATAATGCGTAACATGGTATGTGAGACAACTATGTCAAGAGGAACGAAAATGGTAACCCGAGAGTCAGGCATCCAGAAAACGGTAAGGGCGTAAGTTGCAAGCCTAGGCTCAAGAATTTAGCAGGTTCTCTTGTCGCACCAATAGGATCTCTCTCGTCTGTGACAAACGGCGATGGCACTCCATAAGACATTCCGAAGCACCTTTAATCTTTAAATTCCATAAAAATCGTTTGAGTCATTCTCGAGAAAAGAATATGCGTACAGAATAAAAGTTATACTTGAGCAAAAATTAAACAGACCTTTGGGACCCGGGCCCGTGGCTACAGCACCGGTTACCCCTCCCTCTTGTTGTGCACCCCACCGGCTCCCCCCCCCCCTATGTGAGGGTCTCATTGAAATCTGTACATAATAAGAGTATTAATGTATTCTTATTGCTTTCAGAATAGTATTGATTTCAATTATGTGTTCAATGTTTTATCTACTCAATATGTATCTACAGACAGTCTTTAGAAATCGTATTCTATGAAAATGGATTACTAAAGTAGAAAAAATGTGTCTTATATTATGTGTATTGTACACTACGTATTGTTTTCGAAGTGTGATTGTGTGAAACCTATACAAAAATTGACCTTGATAATTTATGCTTGGAAATATCGAGAAAGTAATTTTCATTACTCCTATAAGTTTTTAGACGATAAAACTCTTGAAATAATATTTCTGATACGAGCTGTTATTTGTCTGTTGGAAAAATTAAAATCTCGTTATAGGCAGCGTAATCTGGAAAGAAAATTATCCCGAGTTGTGATGATAATTGCAGGTATTATGTCGGTGTTGCATTCGCGAGATGCTATCGTTGTATTAATGATATGCCCCTGACATGATGGCTATATTAGTTGTGAGCCAACAAGAATATCATTTTTCATTAAACGTTTGACTGTTTTAAACAAGGATATCTTACTATCGGAATAAGAAAAAGAAGCAGGAGATCCGTAAAGAATTTGACTGTAATATGATAAAATGCTGTTGTAAAATTTCATTTTTTTTCTTCCGTTAACTAAATATTCTAATTCACAGTTTTCAACTGTATTATTACCAGCAGAGTAAGTTTGCTTGAGTTGCTGTCAAATTTCAGTACGGTTCTTGTTCATTTTATTTAGTTGTAACTGAGCAATGCGATGTCAATGTTTTTTAAATATTTAGTTTTAATTTGTTTCTTGAGATTCGACAATTGTCCAATTTCTGTTAACTTAAACTTACTTACGAACATAAATCAATGGATAGAAAGTCAGAATCATTATAAAGACAGCAAAAATTTATAGTTGACTCGGCGTTCGATTTTAGTTTAATAATCACCTCTGTGATTTGTAGCACACAAATCATAATCATACTAATAACTTCGACTTATCGATTGTGTATTCCAGTAAACAGATAAGTATCATAACATAATAATAATAATAATAATAATAATAATAATAATAAATGTATTGACAAAAGCGCATTTACAATCTTCATATGACCATGTGGAAGACAATATACTATTTTACTCTCCGGAAGCAAGCAAGGGACCATCCCATCAATTCCGATCAAGGGCCCAAAGGCAGAGCCGGATTTAATATTCCAAAAGATAAGATCAAAAGTAGCTCGGTACGAGCTGTAATATTAACAGAATACAAACAAATTTGTATTATTATATAAACACAAAAAGTTATTTCACAAGTACGTATTATTATGTAAACTATTGATTATTCGGAAAATATTGTTTACAAATTGTAACTATTTATTATTTATTTACATTTTAATTGGCCAATAGTCATTATGACCAGTCTGCCTCCAACAAAGTCATTGCAGAGCCCCTTAATTCCTTTTACATTCTATTACAACATATATGATTTAGTATCCCCTTTCCTGTCCTTATGTTTTGTCCCGTTTTATGTCTCACAATCTGTGTCGTCTCATTCTTTCTTCTAGTCTCTTTTCCCCTCAGTTAATATTCTTTATATCCAACTCTTTTCGAGTTCTTTTTTCAATATATCTCGTATAATATATACTTTTGACACATAATCTTTGTAGTATTGATACCGCGTCCTTGTTTTCACTAATTCTTCCTTTTTGGTTTAGTCACTTATTCCTTCTTCCTTCAATCGCTTTAAATATCCGTCCCCTTCTTTACCATACTCTACACAATCCCAGGAAGCATGTTCTTTATCATCCTCTGCACTTCCACACATGCAGTCACTCGGCTCTCGTATCTTCCGTTTTTTTTTTTTGAGGTTTTATAAATCGTAGCTATTAAAATCACTCTTAATTCGAGATTTTTTATCTCGATAGATGCCGCCCTTAGGCACAAGAGCCTACGAAACCTATGTAAAAATTCTGCCTGTACCCGAAGGAAACGTAAACATTTATAATATTTATGAAACGTAAACATTATAAAATTAAAATTTAATAATGAAATATTTGAGAAATTGTACCATCATTCAACATATCATACCATACCATACATACCAATCACATTTAATGTCAATGAGTAAAATAATTATTGGAAGTAAAGTTAAAACATAATTTTTTTTTAAATATCTCGTTCACTCTCGTATATCGACTTCTGTAACATTCACGGCAACGACAAGACGTCGACCCACGTACTGGTATGATGCTTGGGGAGGTAATTCATTACAAATTAAAAGCGAATCACCCATCCACCTGCCAGGAAAGTAATTTACGTAGGTTTACTTAAAGTTTTCTTCTTGCAGCGAATGGCCCTGCCTTTACTGCACTCGCTGAATCGGTAGGAAGTTCTTTAGTATAATCAATTCAGAGAACGTATTGCTTTTATCATTCCTTAGAACTAATCTCTCAGTAGTGCATTTGATCGTATTTTGAGAAATACACTTAGTTGTTAATAATTAGTCGTACCATGTAGCACGAAAATCTTTCTAATAAATTGCATTTCATTCAATACCATAATATGAACTTCCAATACTTATTATGGTTGGTAGAGATTTTTTCGTTTATATAATAGAGAAAACAACTTTACTGACTGAGGATAAACAGGCAGTGTTTATGATCAGTTATTGTCTGTCAGTGCTGAAACTCCAGTTATTTCTTCACTAACCACGAATCGCCACATAAAAGGGGGATTTCAATAATTTATTCGTGATGGATGTTGATTATTTATCAATAAATAAATTCTTCCAATCACTGTGTGTCTCAATTTCAGACAATCATTTTAAAGGCAGAATTAGTGGTATACAACTCTTCTTTAATTATATTTATCTATTTCATTCTTTGTCAACGTTTCGAGGTATGATTGACTGTGGACTGCATGTAGGAATAAAAAAGCCAATGATATATATTTCACATATCAGTTAAAATTTTAAATATTATGGAAGGTTACACTGCAACCTTCTCTGTCAACAGCTCATTTAAAACTATTCTTTGTCGCATGCAATCACCCAAAGAAAGAGAGCGTCTCATGAGAAAGACAAGCAAGATTCAACTAGGTGAATGTTTGTCACACAGTCTTATTTGTAAATTATGAGTTTTATATCGTAAAATATCCGTATGTTGAAAACCCGACAATTTTGTTGTAGCCCTGATGAAAGCCAAAATAAAGAGAATCGAAACGTTGGCATGTTGTAAATAGGAGTTTGTATTTCTTCAAGACAAAAACGCAAAAATATTAATTATTGTTATTGAAAATGGTCGAAAATCAGATTAATAAAATGATGCAAGAACATTCGTGTTCATTTACTATACAGGCATATTGAATGGGGGAGGGACCCTGAACACAATAAACAGACATAACCTAAATTGGGGTAAACATACGTCTCTGTGAGCGTCAGTGGCGAACGCTGTGCGTTTCACCTATGTCAAAAGGGGACACCGTTCAATGATGGAAAGGGAATGTCTTGAGCACTGCCATCTTTCGTCAGTTCAAACACGGACGTAAAGCAGGTGTCACGTACCCAATGGACAGCGCGCTGACAGACGATTCCTCAGAACACTGACTCGGAAACAATGTCAGTGTATTCGTACCTTTCGATACATTTCGTATCTTCTTCAGAGTTTGTAATATCTTATTATATATTCATTCTTCAACATTCCTACATACCAACCAATACAGCAATATTCTATACATCCTCTTAACACCACATATATTCATACACTTCTGTAGCACACTATAAGCCCCGAAAGAGATATCAAATACATCGAAACGTTCGCATGTAAACAATTGTTCTGCTTTTTATGTAAACGCGTGAATTCCGAGGTCGAAATCAAGAAGCAAGATATTTATTATATACATTTCGCAAATAAATTACCAATACTACAATAAATGAGTTAAGTTTTAAGATTTTTTCACTGATGTGCAGGAATCCCCAGCCACGTGACTTATTACTTTCAATTTTGTGAATATCCCTCATACTCACGTGACTAATGCCACTGCCTTCCACGTGATTTTGTTGAAAATTTTTATGTGGTCAAAATGGAAACAACCATTTCGAATACTGTGGTCAATCCATTATATGTTGTCCAGAAAATGGTTGCGTCACCATTTCAGAAAAAAACTCATATTTTGAAGGTGAATCCCTTTTTTGGCAGTTCAGCTAAGTACAAAAATATATTATCTCCCTTTCTCACTAATTTTTCAAATTGCCCTGCGATAATTGAATTTAGATCATTCGCATATGGCAAATTTGGCCACAACGGACACATGAGTAAAAACATGTTATGTAAGTAAATAAGGCCTAATTAGCGAATTTAAATGTACTGAACACAATGCAGTTTATTTGAAATGTCTATGTGAATCCAGTTCTGGATAGATTAAAAAATTGTTCGTCCGAAAATTCAAAACAATTCGCGGTCTACAACAAAAACTGTCGCTATTTGAAACAATATTTGAAAAAATCAGTTTTACTCTTTCTTCATGCGGGATTGTACCTTAAAATATTCATTTTTCTGAGATAGTCAAGCAACCAATCATTTTTCTGGACCATTTAGAATGCATAGACCCACCGGTGAGGTACAAGTGAAAGCCGCTAGAATGAGCAACGACTGTTTCAAACCATCGGGATCCATGTCATTCGTTTTATACTTCATCGATATGATAAAAAGCTTAACGCCATTTGATGAGAAATTACACATTTCTGGATTGGTGAAGAGTCATGGAGGCCGACAAATAGTGGACAGGACTATGTGTTGTGGATTATGACTGAAGGGCAATATCTAGTTCAGTAGAATCTAAAATAGACTCCAGTATTCGAATGTCCCAGGGTACGTCGAGAGGACGAACAACTTTATACATAAGTAACAATTCCTTTACCGTAAGGAATTTCCCTACAAGGGGACCTTGGGGAAAAAACAGGGGTTCGTTCGAATTCATCTTCTAGCGCCTTGTTAAAAACCAAATGCTCGAATCTCTACAATCTGACTCCAGAGGAAATGCATGATTTCTAAAGTTAAAATGGGAAGAAGCGTTTCCGGAGGGAAAAGTAATTATTTTTCAAAAATTTTTCTTTGACTTGGTCGAGTGACTAATTCAATTTTTAAAATGGGTTTACAAATAAAACACATTAATTTTTAATATAATAAAAAAATCATCGTCGAATGTTTTACAAACAACTACAATACAAATATTGGGTGAATTCCAGGGAAGGAAAATATAAGTAGATCAATACAATTTCCGGCTGACATAGGGATCCAAGATCGAGGTCCGTAGAAAATATGACATTTTCATTGACGATGAAGATTTGGTCCATAAGAACTTTCATCTTCGTTTATATAAATTTAATCTTCATTACGGATTTCGGAAGTTTCGGTGTACTCTTCAACCGAGTGCATTTTTTTATATTTCCGAATTCCTCGATCCAAAAGTATGGGAGGTGTAAGAGCAGACCTCATAGTCTAAACCTCGTAATTGGTCGTAAAATATATAGAAATAAATCATTGCAATTAATTCTAACATCTTTCTCCTGAATGATTTTGTTCATGGATTACCTTCTACTTCGAATAACCTTTTGTTGCTTTGTATCCAAGAGTACACTTTTTCCTTTCATTAAACTTGATATATAATACGTACGTCGACAATTGACAGTGATCATGATAGCAATACACCACAACTCATCAACTTCGATCATTTCCTGCCTTATATTTAACGATGTGCCTCCTGGTATTCTACTTAACAACATCATATGGGCGAGTATATGGTTGTTCGAGAGTATATGACACCGAAGTGACCCTATTCTGAGGTGGGTAATGAAAATCCCAGCCGAAAACCTCACCCAGTCGAGCGGGTATGAAATCGGCGATCTCCCGTTCAGCACTGCATCGGGAGCGTAGACTCTACCACAAGCGACTTCTACTCGTTTAAAGCCACTGAATTCGTGTTTGTCCACCGACGGTGCTTCACTCTAGTGGGAAACGAAGGTCACCTCTCCGTTGGTGGGCGGTAGAATCGACGGAGACGGAGGTTCTCTCGTGTTTAGAATATCGACGCAATAATTGCGGAGGAGATCTTGTTTTAATTCCACTCGAGGCGGACGGACGGACGAACGTCGTGGAGCCCCCCACAGTTCTCTTTTTCTCTCTCCACCACCGCCTGTGTGGTCTCTCCCGTCAGTCGACCGCCACGAGTTGGCTACTATAATCAGCACGCAATCTCCATCCTTATATAACTTAATTTGATCTTGTTAGGAGATCCGCGGCGGCGTAGAGCTGTCTCGAGAGTGGTGGGGATGAGAGGGGAGAGGGATTTGTGGAAGTGACGTGATGGGAACTATGGGAAGTTCAAATAAGAAGGCGAACTCCCTTCAAAGATTTAAGTCCATGCAAGGTCGAAGGATGTGGTTAATTAGGGAGTGCCTTGATTGCAACGGAACTCCACTTTTATAACGTGCATTTATTGGGTAATACAATGGAAAAGATACTGAGATATATATCGGATAATAAAAATAACATTTAATTAGAAGAAATAATGACAAAAAAATGATAGCATAAGTATACCGTTATATCTTGTAAATATGACATTTATCACCAATTACAGGATAGAGAACAGATATCATAAAATTGGTTGATAATGGAAAAGCAATGAAAATCATTATTTGACGGTTTTTATGTAGACTTTATTTTCAAGCCGTTAGATAAAGATTTTCAATGTAAGAGTAGACGTTATAATATATTAGCAATATTAAAGAAAAATGATAGACATAACACCCTAATGTTTTGATTTATTTGTCAATAATATATACGTTCACCAATATTCGAATCAACAAATAGATACGCCATATAGCATGATAGTATGCCAAAACTGTCATATTTTTTATATTTTTATTAAGGTAATTTTTATTGCGCAGGTTGGCCGTAGTTCCTTTCTTTTTTACTCCCATTTTAAAAAAGTTTTTATTTTATTTTTGGTTTGTGAGAAACATGAGGGTATAAAATTGCATTATTATTGCAGTATTAAATTCTTACTGTTCTTATTAATAAACAGTGAAAATAATTTAAAACCTAAATTATGCATTGATAGAAGCATACACTATGTTTTATCGACATGTTTACCAGAAAAATAAATAGTTTCAAATCTTACAGTTGTTTTGCATGAAATTACCAAAATGAGATACAAATTACTTATGTACAATTTGTGTAATATTACGTAAGAAATTATATGAAATTTGTAATTCAGTAAGTTAGGTAAATAAACACTTAGAAATCATTTTTAAAAGTCACATCTTGTGGTCGGTGGTAAATACTTCATAGGAAGATACTTCAAGTAGGATCCTACTTCATAGAGCCAACAAATTTGATTCCTGAGAACCAGTTTGTTCTATGGATTCGTTGACTAATTATCAAAGAACGTTAATCTCTATATATCTCAGCGACATTGCGCATCTTAATTTTTGGGAATAAGTTTTTCTTGGCCCAACTCGCAAAGATGTAAAGAGTTTTTTTTGAATTTACTTTAATTAAACTGCATCTAACATCTGTATAATACAAAAACGAAATCAAATATCAAAATTATAAACACATGTATAATTAGAAAGCAATAAAATAGTAACAAAAGTTTATTTTCACGGTTAGTTTACAGATTAATTTGCCATAATTCCACACTTTCTCCCATTTCACTAACCTATATAATACATGTAAAGTTATTTACATCACCTAAATTTTAATATCATTTATAGCATCTGACATGAAACAATATCCTTTAATACAAGTCCTGTTTCCACGTTATATAATCTTTCTGAGAGATTACATAATTACAATTCCCACGGAAGTGTGTTTTTACCAAAGAATATTTTGCTTCAATACAAAATACTGGTATTCCTTTATATTGTACATAATAAAATAGTATCTTTGTTACCATGACGCAATAAAAATATAAAATTCAAGATATTTCACTATTTATTGAGATATTGCAAGATACCTAACATCTGTCTGACCTCCCCAATTCTTTTCCCCAAATCATGTGATTAGGCGGAAGAAAAGGCGTGATGGCCAGAAACTCTCCATATTAAAAAGTTAGCTACCAAATAAATATTGGAACTGGTGTAAAAGCTTTCGTTTAAAAGAATAATTATTACTAATACCACTACTTAGAAACCCAGGGAAGTGTTTAATCTCGAATAACCGCCTAGATAACATCGCAAGACAATTCGGATGTATAATAAATCTATTTAAATGTTCTATTTCTGTAACTGAAAGTGGCGCTGTTGAAAATATTTTTAGGCCAGTTGATGATGAAAACAGCTCAACACCTGTAAGTTTCAGGATGAACCAAAGAACATTTGACAAAAGAGGGAGGATATATCGTTCTGATAATCAGTAGATGTTTCAAGTGTTCCCGAGAAGTTGAGTCGCGTGCCTTCTGAACTTCATCTACCACAGACCACCATGGAACGTTCCTCAAACCCCCGAGGCGTAATCAACAAATTAAGGTAGTTTGTGACGCCTCTTCTGCGGTTTCCAAAACCAGACTATAGATGCTTGTTGACTTATATATTAACCACGTTGTGTTATGTATTGATGATTTTATAGAGACAATCATATACATATTATAAAAACATTTCAATACCTATTCGTGGTCGTTCAATTATCCAGTTCGGCAACACTCATGATGAATAACTAAAATTATAAATTATCAAACTTAGCTGTTCTATCCTGATTGCTTGTTAGATATTTCTTGCAGTTTAGCACTGTCAAGGTTCCTTCAGATGCGTTTACGTGCAACCTTCCCAAGTGTGTNTATATATATATATATATATATATATATATATATATATATATATATATATATATATATATATATATATATATCAGGGAAATGGGTTCAAATCGAATTCATAACTTAATCAGTAGAAGGAGATGGAGAATAATTTGAATGTGTGATTCTCAGAAGGGAATAATATTTTGGTAATGCTAAATAAGATTGAACTAATGTATTAATAATGAATTACAATTTTCAAAATGGATAGCAAATAAGCATTGAACTAAAATTATAGATCTTTACATTCCATGGACCTTTTCTTGTCCAATTCTTTATATTTATTGGCATTAATCCATTTGTCTATAAATTGTCATTGTTATCTAAAGAAAAGGTTCGAAAGTTCTTTGAAACGTTTCAACAAACTTCCCCAAATATCCTTCCCCCCAAAATGTAATTAGCAGGAAGAGTAACAGGTTTTAATAAGTTCAACCACTATAAGAAGATAAGAAAATTGAGGAAATAAAAACCAATGGCAAAAGTAATTACCCGAACATTTGGAAGATTGGGAATTGATGTAATATTAAAAATACTTAATGTAATCATAAAATAATTGTCATTGTTTCAAACGCGATTGGATGGTGGAGTAGTTAACACTGTTGTGATCAATGCTGGAGTCCCGAGTTCGATTCCCGGCTCGTCGCCATTTTTACCTGGCCGGAAGTTATCACATATCTTCTCCAAGAGTAGGTGAAAGTTAATAATATATAAATTGGTTTTGTTATTGATTATCCAAATTTTATTCTTGCATGAATTTGACAATTTTTTTATATTTTGAATAATACATTTTAGACGATACTTTTTTGTAAGTTGTCGCTATCTCCTTCAACCACTTCTTAATATTCTCATTTTGTTTAGGTAGCAAGAGCATTTTCAATCATGACAAGGAAGTGATTCCTAATCACATTCCATCGTAATCAAAATATATGAAAAAATCTGGAGTGTGCCTCAGTCAACTCACCAATTATAATTCTTAAAAAAAGATTGTAGTAGTAGTGCACCCTACATAGCAATAAAACTACATGAGAAAATAACTAATAGACACAAAGTAAAATATCCAAAATTATAAAAAGTAACATATATCCGATCAACAGATGTATAACAATATTTATCCTCACACCATAAAAAGATTTGCCGCATAATTTCATAAAACCTCATTCACTTATACATATCACAAATTATCTTCCACTCTGAACTCTTTTATTTGTCTCATTGCCTGGTCTGGTGCCTCCAAGATCGTATATCTATGTCTAAAAAATGATGCGACGTACGGAAATGGTGTTTAGTGATCTGTACGCACAATTTAATGGACAATAAAAATGCTTATATTTACTTTTTCAAAATTTTGAATTTTAAGAACGTGGAGCGCGGTGTGTAAATGAAGTCGGAATGTGCTGTCAAGAAATAGGCTTCAATTCCCAATGCATTCCAAGTGAATTCTCCACATTGGTTTGATTTCATTAATTTGTTCGTGAGCTATCGGATAAACAAAATTCTTTACACACATACGATATCGGATATCACAAACATTTGTAAATACAGTCTCTTGTAGCAAATTCGTATATATCTGAAGAGAGAACTATTTTTTGTTCGATCTATTTCTACACTTTCCTTAAACATTCTGTATAATTCGAAAGTAAAAACATTTCATCGGAGGAGTGGATAATGGAAAATTGGCTCATCGCACCAGTAGAGTAGCCAACTTTCAATACATGGTTGAAATAATTTTTTTTTTCTTGCTTAACATGATGGTACATACAATCTTTGATGTTTCATTTAAACGTTGTTTATCATAGGTCGCGTGTCGGTTGATGAGCCGCTAAGTAGACCACCAATGGAGACCACGTTATCTCTTATGGCCTACAGCCCATTTCAACAAGGGTGGTCGTCGCACTGCACCTTGTTTGTGGTTTTGTTCACGATGGATATCTTCATTCCTTTAAAAATATTCGGGGCAAATGTTTTATGATGCACCTGTCTCATTCCACAAATTAATCTCATTAGATAAAAAACACACGGAAATGTTAAAATTAAAAATCCTTTTTCTTTTTGCTTTTCGTGATGAAGACACAATTATCACTAATTGTGTTTTCAAGGATACGCTAAACATTACGGCGATATGGACTCAATTATCAATAACTTACTACTAATTACTCGTGAATTATTTTTTTTGCGATTTATTAAATATAAATTTGTTGGCATTCTGAAGATATCATAACATGTAGCTATTTTTGTATTCTTATCTAAGGAGGGTGCTGAAATTTTCAATCCGCAACTCCCTTTGGACCCTTGATCGGAATGGTTGGGATGGGCCCTTGCTTGCTGGCGAATAGTACATTAGTATATTGCCCTCCACGTGGTCATCTGCATTTATTTATTTGCTTCATAAGCGATGTGGTTGTTTTCATGTCTATGTCTATGTTCAGCATAAGAAAATGAGTGGAACATTGTACATAACGTCCACAGAGTTGATCAAGTCAGTATTCTAGTAGTCTAACTATCGAAGAAAGGTTTTAAAATGTCAAATTATTTTTTAAAAAACGAATAATTTAAATGTATTTTTAAAAAAAGGATTATTGATGTCATGGTTCATACTAAACTGAATTTTTAAAGATATCCATTTTCTGTTTGTATAATGTGTTTATTCTCAGACACAAGTTGCTCAACAACAAATATTCCGAAAAAGAAACCTAAATGGTGCTATGTACATATGGATATAACAATATTAATGTAAAGAAAAATCTCATTAGAACTCAAAGTTATTAAGCACAATGCACATTTTTGTAATATTTTATTTTTACAGGTTACCAGCTGAACCTAACGATCGTCACTGGGGATTTTCAATTGGACATCTCTCAGCCGTTTCACACAATTTCACAAAGTTTGATAAATAGGATAAATAGACTTTACAGAAATCATACATAATAAACTATAAACGAGAGTAATTAGCAATTCTGATTCTTCAGTATTCCACCGTACGTATTGTTATTGTGTTGATGTGCCAAAATATATTATTCATTTGTCAGTAGTATTTATTTTTTATACTCAGCAGTAGGAATAATTGTTACCTTGTAAAATAATTATCTTTTTTTTCTTCTCAGAATGTTTATGTTTCTGTCGAATTCTTTATATTCATTGGTAACTATGATTACCCTCTTAATCTTCGTAAAAAGTCAATGAAAGGCTTATAATGTATTTCCCACGACAAACAAGTATTGGTTATCGGATTGTCCCAGTCATTAGTCACATGCCGTGTATAATTAAAATTTAAGAAATAATAACTAAGCAAGTGAAAAAATTACAAAAAGCAGGCGAGTAAAGAATAAAATAAATACAAATTGGAGTAAAAACAATTTCTATGACTAATAATTTCATGCCGCTGCTGACATGAAGTGAAAATATATTTCTAAATCACTATCCATATGACACAAAATACAGTAAAATTATATCTTCTACATTTCCAAAATCATAAAACAAAGAAAAAGGGGAAAAAATTTCGCCTTCATTTTGGAATGCCAAGTGTTTTCTAAAAGAGTAGTTTCAGCTCCAAAATGGCATTCACGTTTTTTTTTCTTCGAACGGTTTGGGTTCCTCGACGAACGTTATGCGGACATGTCGATATAATAGTCCCTTGCCGTTCTACGGGAAGACGGGGAATGGGCTGCGGGTCGCATTCCTATGAAGAGACCGGTAATTGTTTATGTGTTTTTTCGAGTGAGCTCCGGCATTAAAATACATTCCTTTTCAAGTTGAGAGACCTTCAGTTGAAGACGGTATATTTATTTCCTGTCTAACTGAATATTTCTTCGCAGGAACGTTGATTATGCGTCATTATTGGTATTTTCTTTCTGATTCTTCGTGGAACGATCTCATGACTTGTGAAAAGCTTTCTTACTCCTGGACTTCTACAACTGTCTAAGTGTACTTTGGTTCTGGGTGTATGCAAATTCACACAACAAATATATATTTTTAAATTTCGTCCTACACCTAAAAATTTGAGTAAAAAAGTCAAAATTTGTATTAATATCCGGTTCTCACCTTCTCCTTGGATAATTGTAGCTAATAGTAAAAATTCTTTTTTCAAATCTCCGCTTCATTTTGTTACTTTTTCAAACTTGTATTTTCTTCCCAAGAAACACGGATAAAAAGCTATTCCGACAACAAAATGTTGTTTCTGCAAATAACACAATATGAATTTTGCAAATTATATTGTTCCGCTAAAACATACTTTAGTGAATTTGACAATAAACACTTATAGTTAGCAGAAAGACGAAAGGAGAAATTCAATTACTTGGTGATGAAGGAAAAACGGGAATAGGAAGATGTCATTACACGACCACAGTGTTAAATGCTAATATCAAGCAAGACAAAACACATTTTGTCACATAAATAATTCGAGGAGTCATTTATTTTCACATTCTTTTTCTTTTTTTATAACATAAAAAAAGAAATACCATAAATAATATTTTTAAAAACTTCTTTAAAGGTAAGTTAAATGGAAACATATGAGAAAACTTGAAATATTGCCTATAAAATTTGAAATTCTATTATGTCTAAGGACTGGAATGTTTTGTTTTTTTTAACATTAGGATACGAGTTGGAAGAGAACGATCCCATTGAAATGGTTGAGTTTATATCAATCTTAGTTCATAGTGAGAGGGAAATGGTGATAAATTACCCCAGCACCTCCCCAATTAAATGCGAATTCACATGATAGACTATGAAGATACCTTTAAATTATCCATTTGTCACTTGCCATCTAATTCACAATGTAATACGTAAAATATAAAATGAGAAGAATTTTTTGCCTTGTATTTTTTTATTTCTGTTATTAGACACTTAGAAGAGGGTTTTAGGTAAGATATGCGGCCATGGTTTATTAAAGATTGTCCTAATAATGATTTTCGGATCATTTTAAAGTCCCCGTATTTGTCAAATAACTGTTCATGTATAATCTGTTAAAAATTGTGAATATGTAGATATTATAACAAGCAACTAACTGTTTTTATTTTATATTAAAGGCCCACTTGAGGTGCAGAAACGTTAAAATCGTTATTTCCTATGATTCCTTTGAATCGGAATTTGAGATTCAACGTCGCAACTGGAACAACCTCGTGACAACGTACCGCCGAGCCAAATTGTCCAACTGAAATATCATATCACATGAATTTTCTATTTAACTTTGTGAGCCATGTCACGTATGTATATTTATTATAATAAACTCAATATACAATAGATACATTGGAATTTTCTTTTAGGGAATTATTAAACTGCTGGTAAAATTTACTAGACTTAATTCGAGTCTTTTTAAAGTTTTGATCAAATTTTAATCATATGAAAGAGTGGATCAATTAATATAATTCACTACTTCATTCGTCTGTGACAACATAGATCGCTAACAACCATGCAAAGTTTTGGAGGTTGCTCGGATGTTTGAAAAATTTCATCGATGAGGTCCTCAGAATTGTCTGTTAAATTACATAACCCATATTTAATAAAACTTCACGTTGTTGATCACTCGGTAAATGACCGTCCTTGTTTTCAAGTATCTGACCAAGCAAAGTTTTTGCGTCCACTGATGAAGAGGTCAACACACCTCGAAACGTTGGTAATCTTGCAACCAAATGTAATAAAGAAAAAATTGTGAACCAATAATTCTGCAGTTGTAATGACTGTCTATAATTAAGACATATAGTATAGTGAAGACGTTGTTTACTGAGAATCATCGGTCATGTTTGGTGAAAGTCACTAGGTAATATTACCACTAATCCATCCATCGCAGCATCACTATTTCGCATGTCTAGGATACTTGTATGAAGTAATTGACTTGTAATGTTTAATTTAGAGTGAGGTAAATTTAGATTCATATTATAATATTCTAAATTCCTAAAGAATTTTAGAAAAATATATTCGTAGCTTCACAAGATTAAGACAACGGTGTGGAGGTGTTGTAATAAAACATTATTAATTATAATTAGAAAAGAAATTTAAAAAAGATATTTATTGACTTAACATTATCGTTACTATTACTCAGTAAACCTTCCGTTATCAAGATCAAACGAATTTACTTCTATCATGTTTCGACTAGTTTCTAAGGTTTCTTAGTCAGTGTGCATCTTGTTAATTGAATACATCAAGTGTCTGTCAGAACACGTGTTGTTCACAGTAAGAGAAAAAGATTACAGAAAACTCTGGAATTAAAATTGTATTCATTCCAGTATATGAGTATAAATATGTTATTGTATCTAATAACATTAAACTTGTAATGACAAAGTGACCTAATCTATTTCGCTTTTATTCTTGTGGCACTAAAAAACTAAACACTTTCACAAAATATGCAAAAAGGCTACTCTTGAATGACAGGTACAAAATTAAAATCACGTACTTTTTCTTCTGAGCCGTTCCTCACATACAAGAATATTATATAAATATTTGTTTTATCGTTTTAAAAATATTCATCAATATGCACCTAGCGTTTTATAAATATTCATTATGAAGTATTGATTCGTATTGCGTGTAAACATTTGAATATCCAAGAAAACAATCGTTTAATGTGAGAGGATAATAAGGAAATCAAGATATGTGTATTCATATTATTCCATAATTTTTCTTCACAATAGATATTAACTGTTAAATTGGGAAGTGCACGTTTTAAGGACTAGAGAAATGAAACCTATTTTAATTCTGTTGAATACACCGCGTGCAGAAATTACCGACGTTGATCAGGCTTTACAATCGTCGCGTCGTGTTTCGACGCCGATCCGAAGTCGGTTCGCCCAATACATGAAGTCGAGACGACTCTATTATACGACGTCGATAAGACAAAAATAATATGTTGTTTCAACGTCGCAATAGAGTCGAAGATCGACGTCGCATCACCCGAAACTTGAAGTCCAGCCGAAAATTTCCTGTGTCTCGACATCGAGAAGTTGTCGATATTTTGAATTTTTGTAGGTTAACGTTTGCCCAATACCTAATCATTACTTTAAAGAATGTTATTTTCAATTGTTCTTATCTAATAAAAATAAAATTCAAGTATATTCAAAATAAAGAAACGTTTGGGTTCATAAAAACAAGAGGATAAAAAATAGCTTATACCGCCGTACTGCAGTAGGTCAGTGGTAGGGTCCACGCCTCGAGAAACAAAGCACACAGGATCATAAACACACCGCTGTCGGATGCCTGAAGATGGACGTTAAGGAAGAACGTCCTAAACAGAATGGGTTTTAAATGCCTGATGAATATGATTAAACAAGGTAAAACGATGTATAATATCCATAAATGTTAGAATGAAAATAATACTTCATCATAGTCAAGAAAGTCGTACAGAGATAACGGTGAAATACCATTTCTTGCGAAGTCGAATCGACGTTACATGCCTACGACCTGGCGACGTCGTCAAGACGCCGCCGTTACAAGTTTGTTCCGACGTTGAGGTTACATGCGTACGCGTTGGCAACGTCTTCGCGATGTTTTTTCGACGTCGGCACGACTTTGACAACGATGCAACGATTTCTACGTCAGACTGTACCAGTTTACTTAATCGGTTCACTCTTGTTCGTATAGACCTTGGCTCCAGTCAATAGACCGATTATTCCGTAACAATGTGTCAAGAAAAAGAGCTAAATATTTTTGCGGATCTTAAAACAGCGATGATATTTTAGAAAGAAAATATCGTCAATTACACTTCACCGTTAGGACTGTTTCAAGCAATAAGCAGTAAACGTGAGACAGGAGATGTAGGTAGCTGGAAATCGAATGTCCATTGAAGTCAGATGATATCACGTACGAGTTGAAGACGGTAAACGTTTCCGACACTGTCGAATTATGCCAACAGGTTCCTCTTCTTCAGCGTATAAATTTCAAGCTAACGGGATCAGTTACAGGGTATTGACTCAAAACCTACCATACTTACTTCGAACGCTTGTCTTTCCGTATCATTAAAGTCATTTAACAAACAAAATGATGGGAACCCATAATTTCAGAAGAAAGGTAGTTGTTTAGTACAGCGCGCCTTAAAATAATAGCCACAACTAAAAATACCAAGAGCATCTGGCTACTGCAGGAAAACCATGTTCAGATTCTAATGTGCGGATAGGGAGAAATATTTAGTAATTCAGATAACCAATAATTACGTCTCAAATTGGTATCAAAAAATATTGGAAGAAAGTAGGAATTTAAAAAAAACTAAAAGATATGTGTTCCACGCCCTATGCCCATTACATTTTGTTCCAAACAAATAGTGGATGTGTGGAATAAGTCAACAGAAGATGGTGGCACTAAATATCGGGAAACTTTCACTGCATACGAAGACAAGACTTTTTGCGTATATTTCTTCCGTGCACCTACGAGCGGAGAAGATATGTGATAACTGTCAGTCAGGTGAAAATGGGCCGGGAATAGAACCCGAGAAATCTGCTTTGATCGCAGGGGTGTTAACCACTACTCTACCCGTTCACCTTCCACAATTGTACACCATAGGTCTGAGTGATAAATCTCGGTGGAAACTGTGTACAATAGTGGAATGCGAACGGGTAGAGTAGTGGTTAATACCTCTGCGATCATGCAGGATTCCCGGGTTCTATTCCCGACTCGTCGCTATTTTCACCTGTCTGATAGTTATCACAATAATATTTTTCATCGACCAGTACATATAACAAAATATTTTGTAAAAAAAACAATCCTTAACAAAAACTATTTCAAAATATACATTCTAAGGAATAATCCTTATTCTTAGAGCAATGACCAAATAAGTACATAATTTTCCAGAAAAGAATCAAGTACGTCAAATTCCAAAAATATTTCTCAGAGACATAACTTTATGCACGCTGAAGATTCATACACATTTTCTGTAATCTTATTGAACCACAGCAATACTTATCCACACAGTATTTCGTAGCGTGCAAATAAACACCTGCCTCACAGCACCGGATAGTCTCGAAGCGCAACGTGCGATGAATGAGGAAAGTGATAGAGTGCTTTATGGTACGTGTTGATGCCACGGTACCTTCTTTCGAAGAGGAGATATCCATAATCAGAACTGAAACATCGATGATGACAGTAATTTGAAGAAACGCGCGAGTTTTTGAACGACCTGGCAACACAAACGTAGCGGCCATGACAGGAACGACAATGACGAAAGCGACAATAGAGAGAATAATCGTAGTGGGAAGGAATTTGACACTAATTGTGGAAGGAAAAACGAGTCTTGCAGCACGATTCTGATGGGGGCTAACTTACCTGTGCTGAGAACAACAGAGGGGTCCTTACAGACTTTTCCTCGGTACGTATCTCTGATAAATAAAAATAAATAAATAAATAAATATATTGTCAAAAACGCGGCACAACTGCGTATGACCACGTGGAGGACAATAAACTAATTTACTCTCCGGAAGCAAGCAAGGGACCAACCCATCAATTCCGATCAAGGGTCCTAAGGCAGAGGCGGATTCAAAAAATTCAGCAAAAACTCCTAGAAAAGATAAAAGGTTATCTGCGAGTTATAATACTAATAGAATGTCAATATGTTTGTAATTTAACGCAAAAAATTTACATGTACAAATAATTATCGAACTATAGATTATTCTGAGTGTAGTGTTTAAAAATCATAAGAATTAAAATAACACTAAATTCACGATTTATTATTACAATAAACGTGCCCCTAGACAAAGCCTGGAGAACCTGTATAAGAAATCCGCCTCTACTCGAAGGAAAATCGGAGCAAAACCCGGGCCAGGATGGGTTATCTCTGGGACCCTTAAAATCCTTTGAGAGGTCTCGGGTATATTCCCCCATCAAAATCGTTCAGGGAACATTTTCTTTCAATTTTTATTTCACACTACACCTTTTGAGGTACATAGGATACAAATACTGAATTGCAATAGTATAAATATTTTATTTTACAATTTTGATTTTTACAAGTTTCATATAACATTACATTAATTGTATTTTAAAAAATAATATATTATTCGTAAAAACGTGAACAATTACGTAAATATTTTTCTTTTCTTTTTTCGTTAAGAGGTAATTCACACGAAGAAATTTGTAAGGCAGCTTCTTAACATTAAATCTTAGAGTAATATATGAATGGTAAAAAAACTACCCTTTAGATTGCATTGTCCACTCCATTTTAGAGTTTTCACAACAGTTCTTTTCGAAAGATCTCCTACGACTAACTTCTTGTCAAGTTTAAGTAAGAAAAAACGTGTGTTGAAGTTTGTCCCTTGAGCGATTTCGATGTCGACGTATGCTTGAGCTCCGTCAAAGGATTACAAAGATCCGAGACATACGTCTTGAAGGATCTCTCCATTGTTCTCAGCGCAGTTAAGTTTGCCGCAGAGTGTATTAATTTATTTGAGAAACATTGGAGCATAACTTGAGCATGAAAAGTATCACATTTACCACCTTGCTCTGCTCGGTTACCACCTCGCAACAGTTGTGACACAGCGCACCGGGTCACAAGACCGAAGGGTCATACGAGGAGCGGGCTGTGACCGTTCGGGATATGGTTCTCAGTAAAAAGCTGAAAAGACAGCCGTGAAGCTGGGGGCTAACCTGTAAATTAAATTTGAGTATGTAGCTAGGATACCAGTTTTGTTATTCATTATTTTTGCAGGTTACGGACCCAGTATGAGCCCATTGCGGGTTATAAATGCTGTTGCATTAGTGTAAAAACGTACATAATAATGAAACATCCATCCGATTTTTCAATTATGTTATGATTGACTAATATTTTATTGAAATATTCGTAGTCTTAATCCATAACACCAAGAAAATTAAGGTTAGATCTCGAAGTCTGTCAGTATGGACGGAAAAGAGGCAAAGAGTGGAGAGGAAAATAATGGACCAGTGGCTGAGAATGGAAGAAGTAGTTACACAAAATCGAATGATGCGTACAGAGCGAGGACGCAACCTCCAAGGCACGGCCGTCGATTGAACGTGGTTATAAAGGGAAATCAAAGAAAATTTTATTTAACACCTAGTTCTTATTATCCGTAGTATAATACAACCAACTCTAATGAAGAAAGATCTTCCAACGAGAAACTGTAGCTGCGAATTAAAATCTGGGTAAGTCTCCAATTATTTGATTACCTGTTTGACATATATATATATATATTATTCACAAATTATATCCAATCTCAAATATTTTGTGGTGGGTCATGAAGTAAATTCGGAAATCGCTGTTGTTTCTGGAAGTATTTTGGATAGCCACAACTTGAAGAAGTTAGCACCTTCAATCGAGTAATAGTCTTTAATCTGGTAATAATCGAGTAATTTAATATGGTTCTATGTACAGCTTAGTGATGTACATTCAAATATTGTACAAAAGCTTTGAGAAAATTCGGTCAAGCACCTTGGAGCAAACGTCGCCCCTCCAAAACACTAAGCCGCCCTGCAGAGATGGGGTTGAAGATCGAAAAATGTGATGGCCGCAAAGAGAAGCGGCGCAGGCATTTTTCGTGATGGGCAGGGAGGAAGAAGAGGAAGGGAAACAGAAGGGGAAGGGGCCGCGAGCAATGGTCCTCCGTGCGGACACTTCGTGTGTGGCACGCCGTATTGCGCGAGGCACGATGAGTCTCAATTTGATGGAATGACCATGCGTGTGTGTGTATNTGATATATATTATATATATATATATATATATATATATATATATATATATATATATATATATATATATATATATATATATATATATATGTGGGGGGGGGGGTGAATGGGAGCCAATGGATATGGTGAACGAGGGAGAGCTGTTAGTAACTGAAAAAGGATTCTTGAGGATGGTCGAACAGTTTACTTGAAGAAATTGGGGATGAAATCTTTACTAATAAAAGTGAATTCTATGGAATGCCGAAGAAATGGAAATCAGAAAAAGCAATCAAAAACATTATATGAAATTTCAAAAAACCCTTCCTGAGGGTTATTGCAATTAAAATGCAAGGTATGGTTAATATTATTGAATTTCAAGAACATAAACAATTATAATTGATTGCAAATTAGTACATGTGAATCTTCACTCGCTGTTGACTGTGAAGCTTACTGATGTGTCCGCCAGAGTTCAGCTTTGTCACGTGTTGCGGACAACCCACTGAACGAATCATCTAATTGACCGAAACGTAGAAGGAAAATTAAATAAAAGCTATGAAGAACATTGTTTTCAAGCGCATGACTTAAAAGTAAAATGAAGACCAAAGAATTCAGAGGTCTTAGCAATGCGCTTTGGTTATGAAGTGTTATGTGTACAAAGTATTGTCTTTATACCTGGATTTTAAAATAATTATAAATACGTACATCTTTTCATAAATTACTGAATACTAAAAGTATTTTTGTTTATTTTCTACGTTGTATAGATTTTTTTTTGAATTAAAAACATTGAAAAATTAATATCGCGAATGTATAGGAACAAACATATACCATTACGATATCATATAATAACACCGGACAACGCTGGATAAAATGAACTAGTAAATAATAAATTTACTGTCAAAAAATTAGATACAATCAGCGTATGCCATGTAGGAGGTATTAAACTAAATTACTCTCCACAAACAAGCAAAGGACAATTCCGATCAAGAGTCTAAAAGCATTGGCGGATTTAATATTTTTAAAAAGTTATTTATTGAATGCTTGATGTTATTAATTTATTATTCCCAAAATAAATTGTAAATATCAAAATCAGACAAAAATATAATATGAATAAATATACAATGTATTAATTATTATAACAACAAAAACATTGACATTCCCGCTCCCAGGCCTGATATGTATAAATTCACCTCTACCCGAAGTAAAACCGGACAAAAGCCCGGGCCGGGATAAATGTAATTTGTGTGGTGAATGGCTCTATGGACGGCAATGGTCTTCGAGGACACGATGGCGATCAGGGTAGTGAGAAGGGTGATGGCTCGACTGACGTAGAATTATATGACATAGAAAATACTTAGATGAAGAAGCCCGAAGACTATGGTTGCAACAGGTTACTTTGACTTACTTTGACGACTGTAAAATTGACATCACTTTTACTTCATTTGCTATTTGAGGTAGTTGAGAGCAATTCGTATTTAGTTTGGAAAATTTTCTCGACTAAATAGTTTATATAATAATCACAACGAATAAATCAAAGTATGTACTCAATTCTATTATCAAATGACTCTTTTTTCCACTCAGAGTGAAAAAGCGTCCCAAGATTTTTGTAAGGAATGTCGTAAATTCATATTACGAGAGCACCGAATTCATTCAGCATTGCGTGAACTTAAATTTCCTGCAGTATTTTAAGTAACCCACAACAACAATATACGCTATACCACCGAATGAAGAAAACTCAGGATATGATATAATGTTTTGATTATTGGTTTAGCTTACTGTCAAATCACCATGCTGGGTACCTCTTGTATCAACATGTAAATACTAGGGTACTTTCACTCTCCCGAAAAATGCGGTATTCACAGGTTAGATATTATTGATAGTAGATCATATACCTTCTCTGCATGTAGCGTAATTTGAAGTGTTGTTTTCATCGAACTTGGTACATCTTTAGATTTGAACAATGTGGACACCGGAGATCTCGTCCTCAAAATCCGTTGTATGTCTTGTCTGCGTTAAGTAACTGCTCCATCGTAGTCATAAACGATCACATTCAAAAATAAAATAGCGAATAAATATTATAATAATGTATTTATTCTGGTATAATCGTAAACTAATTTTAACCAGAACGCTGCTTCTCATCTCTGTCCATCAAATAATCTTGTTATTGATACCTATTTATGGCAATTGGTTAAGAATGGCGCTAGCAAAAATGATGATTACTTTCGTCCAGGGGACGAGCCAGAAATGGAACCGCGATGGAAATGGTGTAGAACTATGGAATACAAACGGGTGGTGTAGCGATTATCACCCCTGCGATCAAAGCAGAAGTCCCGGGTTCGCTTCCCAGCTCTTCGCCATTTTCACCTTCCCGAAAGTTTTCACTTTTCTTTTCCACGTGTAGAAACACGGAAAATTATATGCACAGCAAATAGGATATTCACAGAAAATTACACTAACGATAGTATACTATAATCTTAAATTTTAAGATTCCTTATGAATTGTCAGGCGAAAGCTGCAGTCGGAAAGGTCTCAAGACTCGAAACGTCAACTATCGAGGCATCGTCTCCCGGCAGATTCCACGCGGGACGCGGCACTCTCGAGTCGACAGGAACGACCTCGTATTTGGAAGTCGAAATCACCAGTCGGAAGACGGTGGACCTCCTGCTCCTCCGGGCAACGTTTAGGTACGACTGCGAGAAGAAAAAGACGGCAATAAGTACTCGGTATCCACGTCAAGTCTGCCGGAATGCCAGTCTAAGTGGAGGTCTGTCTGTCTGTCGGTAAGTCCGTTTGCCTCGTTTTCTTCTCGACGATGGTCCATTATCCCCTCTTACTTCGCCTCGATCGCTTCGTGTTTACTTTTGTGCGCGTGCACTTGTCTTGTTTTCTTCCGTTCCGTTTTGTTTTCTTCCGTTCCGAGGAGAGAAAAGTTTCCTTGTAATGTTCTGTTCATTACATGTATGCGTTGTCACACATTTCTTTGCAACGAATAGAACCTACCCTTGGATTAAATTTTTTTGTTAGTATCAACGTGTGAATACAATATTTTTAAAAATTCTCAACATTTCTTTTCCCATATTTCCTTACAATATTTAAATTATATAGTTCGGATATGCTATTTTTTTGCTGATACTCGAACGATAGAAATTGTATACATCGTTAATTCTTAATATCCGTAGGTGGGAATATCCTTAATACTTTTGTTAGTCTTAATCTCGAATTTATACCTCACGTAATATCTACGGTTTATTTTGAAATCATAAATGGATAGCAATACGTATTAAATCCTCCATTGTCCATGGGTTCTTGACTCGAAATGATGGGATGTCCACACGCTTTTACCCGGAGAGTAACTTCGTTTATTATACCCCACGTGGTCATATGGAGTTTTCAACTGCTTTTTTAACAATAACGTTTATTATTGTGTTTACGATCGTGAATATAGGCAGCAGTACCAACCCTCATTGTGCGATCTACGCATACATACTCTTCCAGTTTTCCAGGATAACAGTTAACAGTAACAGGATAACAAATATAATTGATTATATTTTTGCAATGAGTAAGATCCGTATCATTCATACTACCATGATTCAAAAGACAAGTGATCAGATAAAATATTTTGTTTTCGCATACGATGTTTTCTGCAACCAATCTACCACGCGCTTGAGTTGTTTCCTCAAATGAAAAGAAAATTTCTTCATTAAAAATAAAGAATATTTTAGTTAATAATAGTCGTTAGTTTGACGCAAAATTATAAATAACAGTGTCAACGCTCTTGACCTAGTACTCTATTAATTATCATACAGAATGATTCATAAAACTGATACATAGTGTTGAAAATCATGATATTTTGACATCTGCTAATATCTAAACTGACAGTTGTATGTATATGCATACTACCCTTCCCAGTCATCCATCTAGACCCGCAATTAAACGATCGTTTATTTCGTATACAAATCTGGCCATTACCTGTTGGCAACTAGTAAAATTCAGCATCAACTTTACGTTTTCGAATAAATATTTAGTTGAATCATATTTATACGATGTAAAATTGTTGTATAGTGTATCATGATTTGTGGAGTATACACTCTAAAGTGACCACAATGAGCAAGTTATAAGAAAAAGTTTTCAAATCACTTATTCAAAATATATCAATGAAACTTAAACCAGTCTTATCAACTGTATAACTCGAATCTATTCACTCATAACTTGTGAGATACGTTTCACCTCTTAACCTGTTCCATATCGGATCGCATTAAGCGCGTAATATATTTTCATTCAATTCTCGTAACGCCATCTACGAGTAAGTTTCTTTTCGGAGATATTGCTCATCCCATTCCCCTTTTAAATTTTGTATTTACCGCCATGTTACAAGCAAATTGATATCTAGATAAACACGAAGATTTAAGAATCAACACAACATAAAAAAATTGTATGAGGTTAATACATTTTCCTCTCGTTATTTTGGATTTTCTTTTTGCTGAGGAACCTGAAAGACAAGAATGTTTCAATAAGACGTTTTTTGTGTCCAGTGCTTGGATCGCAGGTGACTCGCGCCCAGTTATAATCGGATTCATAATACGAATAAGAAGGTTCGATATCTCGTCTGTTATGTGATACGAACCGGTTGGTGGGACAAGTTTTAGATCGGAAAGGATGGAGTATGGATAGCATAGGAGAAAAATGGAAATCAAAGCATGGATGATGATGATGAGATTTATGTGCACTCTCATGCATCGGACTGCAAATTATTAACTATGAACACATTTAAATATAATGTGTTATTCCATTTGTTAGAAAAATACTTATTCAGACGCACTGGGAATTCAAAATGGGAAATAGTAAGTCAAATATTAATTTTACTCACCGCGATTCCACTCCAAATATTTCGCTGTCAGGTGAATTTATGTGAGTAAATAAATAAACCATCATGATAGCATAAAATAAACAACAAATACTTAAAAACAATTCTATTTATTTTCTAAAAATATTTGATAATTCACATCATTCTCTGTTTTTCCGTCAGATTAACCCAAACAATTCATCCCGATATCCCTAAAAAGTACATTTACAATATTTTCTGTCTTACGTTTTTTATATGAAAATTAAAAAAAACAAACGTATGTTGAATCAGAAGAATGCCAAGAGGCGGACAAGTACCAGAAAAAAGCAATATATCTAAACCCAAGAGGCGTGGCAGAGGGCGTGGTATAGACTGGTGTACAGAACCTGGCAGCAACATCGAAAGGACAACGGAGAAGCGATTCAAGCAGCTGATTCGATCTCGTTATCTAGCGGCACGTCTTTGGAAGGACGTAATCTTAATTTAATCGAAACTGCGGCCGACTAATCAGAGCTACGCGGCACAAGCCCGCTGCTTATTAGCCGAAACCTTATCCAATGGAGTGATTCTAATCCAAATATAATTAATAGACTAGGAGATACATCGTTAAAGGTAAAGCCAAATTTGAGGGTAATTACTTTTCTTGTCCTCAATTACTACAAAATATTGTTAGCATTTCTTATTTTATTTAACGAAACAAAACGACTTACTTAACCAAGGTTTTTTTCATCACTGGGTTATAATATTATTATTGATTGTTGTTAGAGTTATTTTGTTTTTATTGTCGTCTTGTTAACAGGTAATATGAACTGATGTTCACATGTTTCTAGAATTCAAATATCACGCTGGACTAAAAAACCCACCAAATATGTATAATCTCGTTCAACCTTTATAGAAGATTGTCGAGATCAAAGCAATTGCGATAATATATACTTTTCAATCATCATTTCATTATTAAATAATTATGACCAGTAATTAATGTTGTGCAGTACTTTCAATCCCAATTAATAATGATCACGAAGAAAAAAAAATCATAACGGAATGAAAATGTATTGACTAAGTTTTAGAGATCATCTACGTAGTCTTACAACTCTGTTTTGAATATATGAATGAATACGAAAAAAAGAGAGACATTACATACCCTAGAGAAGAAGGCTAATTGAAATACCATTATCGCCAGACAACCTTGGGAAACAAGAGGCATACCTCAGTGTGGTGCTTTTGACACATTTATGCTTGGCTTGGTCGCTTGTTCATAAATCAGGCGAGTATTAGAGTAGAACAGTATGTAAAGAAGCAGTAATAAATGAAGCCAATAAATAATACACGACTTCATTATCATCACAAATGGCCCATTATTGGATTTACTCGGCAATAGTGATTTACAGAAGCCATGTGAACATTGTGGCTTTGCTTTGAAACAAAATGCTATCGAAAGCAAAAGCAAATATTGACTATAATTGGACACATTTTTTCTTCTTTCCAGTATAGTAGAGTATATTGAATGTTCAGTTTTTTGTTTTTCTGTTTGTCGCAAACGTTAATTTATACATGTTTTTGAATGTTCTGTATAATTCAATTAATTGCATATTTCCTGAAGAGTAAATAATGTGGTTTCGAATTTGTAATCATGAACAATTTTCTTGTTAATCAGAACTTTGATGTGGAGTATGTAATGATAGCTAGTATATTATGATCAGTAATTGCGTTACGGAAAAGTCGCTTACTCAACAATTGTTTTGCTGGAAAGTGAATGACAAGTTCGAAAGGTTCATTCAATACCATATATCTTTATGGATCGCTCAATATAACGACAAAAAAGGTCTCAGTGCAGTCCTAATATTAAAGCATTGAAAGAATCGGAGCTTGATGTTATGTATGTTTATCAACAGTAAAATTGAATTCTTATATTATTTATATGAAATTAGTATACGTAGTCCAACACCCAAATCCTTCTCTATTTCAAACTTTTATGCAACTTTTTTAATAATTTTTGTTGATGAAACAAAATGGACGTATGTGCTACTGTATTCGCGGACACGAGGAACTTGTTTAGAAATCCCTGTTCATTAGATCGAAAAGAAAAACTTGTGGAACTTAAGAAAATTTCGTAATCAAACACAAATGCAATAAATATAAAAATTTGATGCGAATGTATGTTTCAAATTTGAAGGCTTTTTATTAAGAAACCAAGGTAAAAGAATATTCAACTTCAGAGCCTTTATAATCCACCTTACCATATTTCACCCGATTGTTATATATATTATGCCATTTCATAGCATTTTGACGAAAGTAGTATCAGAGTGTTCAATAAATTTTCATTTATCACTGACAAAACATCAATATGTTATCGAATTAATCTTATACATCCGTTGCATTTCAAAGAAACCGCATTACCTCGTTTGAAAGTCACGATGCACGATGTTCCGTGGCTAGAATTAAAAAATTGCATATAAAAACCGTGAAACGTACATATACAGCGGTCTCAACCCGTCTGCGCTGTTTCACTTGCGTGATTATGCGTCCATATCCCAGGTACTAGTCTATTCTTAGATGGAATGTTAGGCTCTTCTGAAATTCCTAACGTATTTTTGCGACACCTCACTAGTACTGAAATGTTAATTCGCTTTTTCTTGTTGTCAATTTTCGTCCGTGGAATCCAAAACAGCTCAGGGAGATATAGCCATGCAACGTTGATGCTCACAACAAACACTCATTCAATCCGAATAGTTACCAACATAACAGGTTTGTCTTAATAAGTGATGCAACGTTCTTCATTATTCATGTTATTCAGTGAATGGAAAATAAGTTGTTAACAATATTGTAGGTGATACGAACTCACATAATTATTTGTTGTTTATTATTCTGTTTTAGTGATAGAAAAATATTGCATGTCAGTACGATTTAAAAAAATAATGCTATGTAACCGATCTAAATGTTTTTCAGAACCCCTCTACTATCCTTTTGAAATACAATTCCATCGAATATTCTAATCCTGGAAGTAAGGAATATGTTCGAGAACAATTGTTTACGTCATACCATCCTTCATAGCGGACAACGTAACATCATTCAAGACGAAGTAATACAAATATGTTCAACTTACGAATGGATGAATTTTGTCAAAGGAATGATCAGATGCTTGTTTAAATATTCTTCGAATTATTCTGTCCAGTATTCAGTAAGTTGATATATAATTTTCTTAGTGACCCAAAATTTGTTTGAATTTGTAATATATATTACCAATATTACAATTTCATTTAATGATTATAATTATTTCTGTCGTATTCAGACACAAGATTTTCATGTATTTAACATTTTTATTTATTCATAAATCCCTGTTTCTCAGCTATAATCAGCTATATTACCAGGTTCTTTATCATATTATTTACATCTGATTTACGTCTGAAGTATATAAAATGCTTCGATATGATTGCTGAAATATTGAGTGAATCACTGCCAGCAAAAGAACATTGACATTTTCTCAAAAATTCTGCCCGCGTCAACAACTCCAACTTTTGTTATGCTTCTTTCAACTTCCCTCTGTCCATTGTCACATTTACCTTTCTTTGCGAATCCTTCCTCTCGTTGTGGCACAGGTTTTCAAGTGCGTAGCAGATCAGGCATGCATTCGGTCCTGCGTTTTCAAGGGCTGGGGGTGGTCGCACACCATTCTCAGATATATTAGGTGCAGAGGAGCGGAATTCAGTTTCCTACTTCGGGGTCGAAGACTTCCACTTTAATGCTTATTCTTACCAATGTCATTCACAGTTTCCCACGGGTGTGTAAATGCAGTGAAACGTCTCTTTAACGGACACTCATGCCTCCAAAAAAGATACGTAACCTATGACTAAAAACGAACAACCTTTTGAGTACATAAATATGCAGATTTGGTCGTAAAAATATTCTAATGAAGTTCCTATTATAGAATTTAGTATAAAGAATACATTAAACTAGCGACGTTATCAATTTTTAAAAATTAATTAAATGCAATTCTTACGTGATATTTTCCCGTGAGGTATCTTATATATATATATATATATATATATATATATATATATATATATANATATATAATGATACACCAAGTATTACAATGAATTCCGTACTTTCTTCACGAATCAAAGTTTTAATGTAACTCACTTTACCATTCGTTTCTTGCGACCTGCACGGCATATTTTCTGGGCAATTATTTATATAACACGAGAAATATTGGTAGAGCTTGAGATAAAACAAGAATTTTGTGATGTGTTTCATTTCGATATTTATTTTGTTTCCAGGAACAAAACGAGACGTTGGGTGAATTGTGATAAGTAATCTTACACATTTCACATTATTATTAATTTTTATCAGTAATAATAGTAAATTATTAGTTATAGGATTTTAAATAATTTTCACATAATTAATTTTTTAGTAGGAGTAAAATTTAGTAACGAAATAGGGAAGTTCTACAACGCATATAACAAATGATTATACTAAAACTATAATTTTTAAATACAAATCTTTTTTCATCTCTAGAGACTGGGGACGAAACGAATATAAAATAACTCATTCTAGGAACAGAAACATAAAATGTCCACACATAATTTTCTCCGTAGAGAATATTGAGTAAGGTTTCTAGGAACCAAGTACAATGACCATCCTGGTAGTCTTCCTGCCATCTAGGAGTGGTATGGAGAGAGGAAAAATTAGTTCCCACACATTTGGCAGTCCCTTCCTTTTACAAATTGAGTTAGTCCGCGAAAATAGGAACCACCCCATTTCCCTGACCGTCGAAAATAATTAGTCACCGCCATAAATAAGAGCGCGTGAAGGAAGAAGATTGTCAGTGCGAGGGTGGGGGTAAGGCGAGGTTATGGGGGTAGGTCATGGATGAAGAACCCAAATTCGCGGAAACGCTCAAGGTTGCCACTATAGAAAGAATATCATGCATATTGAATTGAATCATGCTATGCTATTCGGGAAGAGCATTTAAAATGTCATATATGTACTCTATGATGTGTAGATACACAAAGTATGAATATTCCTAAAACCGATCTATTAAAAAATAGGAGTTCATATAGACTCTAATGAAAAACATTACATTCACTTTATTATTTTACACATCTATGAGTATAGTTGTTAGAAAATGTCGGAAGTATGTATTGTCAAGATATTGCAATTGAATCAGTATCATATTCCAAGTCACCTTTTATGACTTATTTAAAAAAACTATGTTTCCAGTTTAGCTTATTTTTACCTCTTAATTATAATGGCGATTACATTTGTCGTAAATGAAGAAAATAACTTAAGAGAAAAAATGAACGTAATTGTTCATTAAGTCAGTCCATAAAGTTTTTTTGTATAAGTAAGATGATGGCTTATAATTGGGTCATGGGAAATCAGGAAATAATTAAAAACATTAAAAGAATGTAATAGTATTAGTAGTTTCCTCGATTATTTGAATTTTTTCACGACAGAACTTAACATTATAATTTATCTCATTTATACGATAAGCGACCTTCTCAATACGAAATATAAATTGTATTCTCATGTTGCCGTTTAAATTATTTTCTTATTATTGTATTGTTATTTTCTTCACGAATACATATTAGACGCTTCAGACTCAAGGTAATTTATAACGTGCCAATCATTACCAGGGTTAGGAATTGTATGTGCAAATTATAAAAGAAAAAAGGAAAGAAAAGGGTTTTAAATTAAGGGTAAACACGGAAAAAGGTGCATTTTACGAAGTCGAGAAATCATCTTTATTCTATTCGAATTAATTGAGCTACAGATAAGTACATCAAATCATCAGAAGAAGAAAACAATAGGAAGTAAACATATACCATTGCTCTTATTGTTCTCCCAATCGTGTTAATGCTGCAATTAGGTTCCTGCGTTTACTAAAAACGACAGGCTTATAATGTGCTTGTTCACTGCAAGCTGAGGAAGCATAAATTAAAATTAATTAAATATTTGTTATTGATTCGAAACCATGTGCAAATTTACCTCACATGTCATATCTCTTAGGAATGATAAAATGCGCTCTAAGAGAATATTAAGAAACTGCAGTAAAAGGGGTGGAGGGAAAGGTTGGGACGAAAAAGATAAAATGTACCGAAAAAGGAGGAAAAGGTGCTGAAAAGAATGCGACCTTTCTCATCTAGAGAAAAAGTTTCACATTCAAGTATCTTTCCGAAATAACCCCGATCTTAACCCTGATCATTACATATTTGAAGTGTTTTCTGTATTTAATTGGTATGTCTATTTTTTTTAAAGATGTAATGTTCAGTGCTTGCAATAATCCGAGTCAATGAAAATACATCAGTTGAGAGTGTATGTACGCTTCTATTTTATCACTTTATACGAATCTCCATCAATGAGATCCCTTCCACCAAAAAAATAGACAAATATAGAGTTGGAGGTGGAAAGAAACTACCAACAATGTGTAATAGACTTAAAAAAACATTTTTATCATGTAACATACACTAGAAATAGAGACACTAAACCAATCATATTATTATGCTGTATTTAGTATTCACCTAAAATGTTGACTTATTTTTCTGAATTGATTCAGTTAATATTTGTTTAATTGTAGCCTACGTGCTGATTTTATCTTTGTGTATCTTCATGTCATATCCTGGTCATGTTATTTAATCCTTTTCTTTAATAACTTTCATTTTCGTTTATTTTACAGGTTAATAATTCTCATTTATGTATTATTTCATATAAAGTTTTCTTATTGCTATGTGTCATGTTTTACATACACAATTCTCGTATTTTCTGTGTAATCACAGAATTATGCTCAATTGCTGTGCAAAATAAATATCCCATCCAATTTCTTCTTGTCTTACAGTTCCCTCCTATTCTATCTTCATCGTCCCGTCCCCCTGTACGCACAGTACATGGACTAAGCCTGACGTCCGGTGTTCCGTGGCTGGAGGCGCGCGTTTCCGCAGACGCCTCTGCTGAACACCCGCTGATGCAGTCAACAGACACATGCCGCGGAAACACACCCCGCCTTGTATCCGTTCGCTTGTCCTTTCGTAACGGAGGTTGTCCTTCCGTCTGGAAACCCACATGGGACACACCATAGCTACTAATGACATCACACGAGGGAGAGCACGCTTTCACTCCACGCTGTCCCTGGGCTGGTTCCTTCCTATGCGGTACTCGCGCACGTAACAGCTCATTATAGATAATTGTAAATTAGATGGTTTTATAGAACACAAAGTTGTTAGTGATGTTGGTCGACGAGGAAGTTCTCTCAGGAGTCGCTTGGATGAATGCCATTCACAATCTGGATTGGTATGTCTCACATGAAACTTCTTTTAGGGGTCGTCTACAAAATACGTAATGCAACAATTTTTAACATCCCTCCTGTAACGATACATTTTCCCGTCCCAATTACGTAACGCTAGCACCCCTTCACCCCTAAGAAAAGTTTTTGTTGTTTCTCAGAAAAAAGGAGACAATTTTTTATTCTTTCTTCATAGCTCTGTGCTCTCACTGTGTGGTTAAATATGTAGCTTACAGTGATAAATATTAAGACACTCCCTATAAAACAGCCTTACGTAACTTTACGGTTAACACCCCTTCAACCTTGTTGTAACACCGTGCAACGATATCTCAAACCAACCTCACCCCTCACGGAACGTTTCGTTATTTAGGGACGGCCCCTTAGAGGTTTTGGTGTAAATTTTCATGACAGTAATAGAAATTACTCGCTATTGAGATGAGCTACTATATTAGTCAAATATGAAACTATTTTTATTCATCAATACATCAAGTCAAGTAGAAATCTAGTATTAGACGTTATATCGCTGATCATGATGAAAACAGTCAAATACGAAACAATCATAATACACTTCTGCGAGTGTCAGAAAATAACTTTAATAGTTTATAAATGTACGCTATAGATCCCCTTGCGTATTTGATCGCAGAAGTGCGGGTACAACAGTACACTCGCCTAATTTTTATGATTGCGTTTAGATCTTACGCATTCTGCGAGGATTGATGCCAGGGACAGATTTTCACCTCCGGTCCTGAAATATCACATAATTCGTTATCCCAAGAGAAAATAATATCAATAGTACATATAGTTGTTTTACTTCACATATTATTGTTTGTCGAAGAAAGGTGAAGAAAATCTATTTTCGAAAGATCATTTTGGAAAGAAATATTTGTTGTGTACTTTCGACTAATCGAAGATTTATATTTATGAAAATGGAAACGGACGATACCTTCTATTATGTTGTAAGCTACAGTTTCAAAAACTAAGACTGTTTGCCCTTGTATCCATGTGCATGCACAAAGCCAGTACTAGATAAATTCGATTTTATTGTCAAGCAGGAAGACTTGTTTGATAAGAAACTCAGATTATGATGACGCCCAGAAAACAAGCAAACAACAGTTTCAGAGAATATTCTGACATCAGAATAACATAAGACGATCTATGGAATCTGATAAATCAATGGCAAAAAACGGGTTCAAGTCTACTATCCCTAGCAGTATGACTCACGTTTAGTGCCTCATTTTAAATCCCAAGTCTCCAACAAATTTTCCCCGAAATTTCTGAGAATCAGATGCCAAAACTCCTTTGATTTGAACATAAAACCGGT
This sequence comes from Laupala kohalensis, assembly GCA_002313205.1. NCBI lineage: Eukaryota > Metazoa > Arthropoda > Insecta > Orthoptera > Trigonidiidae > Laupala > Laupala kohalensis. The sequence continues at coordinate 743,411 of NNCF01126330.1, read as the reverse complement.
TTGTGAGAATCTTATTCCTTATTCGCGGTCTCGTTGTGTACTGATTTGAAGTTGAAACATCGAACGTGTCCCTCAGTCACGTTCTCCTTCGTCTTGTGAGCTATTGACTCGTTAGTGGAACCTAACCTCGAAGCAATCATTGAGATCACCCAATTGTTATGGCGATTACATCCCAAAATCGCATTCTAATAGTTGACTTTTCCGTCGCACTTGGAAGGAATCTTAGGAACCCCGGACGAAATTATTCCAAGGCGAATCGTGGGAAGCGTTGGGGATGCCTCGACCCGTCGTGTTTCGTAGACATCCTTAATAACTGAGGATCGTAACATGGAAACACTGACCTCTCCTCTTCGACTGCGCCCTTGAATGCAATACATTATTTTCAAATTAATGTAAATGTAACTTTGCATTTTTATGATTTGTTTGTTCAGAACACTTGCATCTCGAAGAATTTGGTTATAACTAACTATAAGAAATTGGAACTAACATTCTATACTTGATTAATATGAACGTTTACTTTTCCTTGGCAAGACTATTTTATAGACTTGGATAATACGGGAGGTACTCCTCCTCCTCCTGCTACTTGTAGGCAAATCTCTCTCCGTTTCATATTTAGAATTAACGATAAAAACTGGACTCAAATCAATTATGAATTCTGGAAAGTTGGGTCGTCCAGGTGACGTCACGTTGAAATAGGAAAAAGTGACGATCATCTAATCGTGGTCTTCTCCGAAGAAAAATTTGCTACGAACATAATATGGAGTCAAACAAATTTTTAAAAAATTCATAATATGCTGTTTCAAATGTTCATTAAATTAAGTTTAATTGCGGTGTGGTATAATTTTATTCAAATTTTGTGGAAATATAATAAAAATGGTGAAAAGAATGTGATGTCCCAAAGCTAAAGGATCACTGAGAAAACAATATAATTGTGTTTACCCTAGAACTGGAAGTGCGATTCAAATTCAGAAGGAGGAACTGATTTCTCCAAATCTTCCCCCTTATAGTTGAGATCCAATAAGGCTGGGATGTCACATCCAAAATTAGGGATGTCATTTCCAAAGGCTTGTAAAAATCCTTTTCATTCTCTGAAAATGAATCTCACCACTAAACCTGTTCTCTCATGACAAAGAATTGGGATTAGTTGCCTAACAATATGTCATTAATATGTTAGCATCCTAAGATGATAATGATACTTATAACAAGATACTGAAATATCTGTTTCATTCATTTGGGAAGGTAAGAAAGCGTAATATAAAGAAACCAATTCTCTTGTAACAATCATAGTTGCCTTTTCTATGCCTGTGGGTAAAAAGTAGAGTAAGATAAAGTTATGTGTAAATTGTGTACAAATGTATGTATTGTAATCTTTAATTGTATTTCAAATATACGTACTATTGTCTCATAAATCCAGTGTAATGTTGAAAATCATCAAATAATTTGGATCCACACAAAAATAAATTCTCCTACCATAGTTTTATTTTACAATAGTATACTAATATTGATAAATTAACATATATTCTTTATTTCCAATAGGTGTTTTGCTTTAACATTGATTTTTCGTTTGTGTTTAGACAGGAAAATTAAGTTCCACGAGAATCATTTTATATATATATATATATA
>NNCF01126330.1:579824-740020 GCA_002313205.1 Laupala kohalensis | reverse complement strand
GATTTAAACGTTTTTTTTGTCAGAATGTTCTAGAAGGTTCTAGAAGGTTCTAGAAGGACCTTTAAAGGGCCCAATGAGAACCCAGGCGTAGGAAAGGGAAATGATTTCGGATTGGGAGATTTGGACACACGTGACATTCAAAATTTTGGAAATTTTGGAAGAAAAGAAGGGATGGAGCGTATTTAACAGAGACGTAGAAATTTTTCGTTCTCATTGATACAGATTCGCTCTCATATTTTCGTAGCTCATTTGATACAGAAATTTTTCGGAGCTTATTTTCATAGCTCATTTCATACAGATTCATTCTTCGGAGCTCATTTGATACAGAAATTTTTAGCTCATTTGATACAGAAATTTTTAGCTCATTGATGCAGATTCGCTCTCATACAGATTCATTTTTAGAGCTCACTTGCTTTTTTCGTTACTCACTCAGAGAGATTTTTTTGGCAGTGCGTAGAGGTGCGCACTCACATAGATTTTTACGCGCTCAGACAATGTTTCATTACTGCTCAGAGTTTATTTTCTAATACCTCGAATTCTTGAGTGATTTGATCTGATCGAGCATCAATATTTTTGTCATTTGGTGTGCGAGACTTAATAGTTGACATTGAGAAGATAAAACCACACATAAAATATTTCGAGTGGTTAGTCGAACGGGCCGTGCAGATGCTGACGCTGTGTTCGGGGAAGCCGATCACACAAAAGACGAGGACGGTGACCTTTGGGGTTGTCGCTCGACGCCATCCGCAGGTGCCTGAGAATTGGAGCCGTGCTGACGTCTGAGAGGGCGCTACTTTACGACCTGTAGTCGTCTGTCATCTAGTGAGGTATGGGGCGATGGGTGGTGAATGTTTAAGCCAACCTCGCACTGCGCTGGCGCATTATTAAGTACTGGGCATTATTTACCTAGAGAGCAAGAACTTTGAACTGTATTTGTGTCATGAATGAACTTTGTCGCTCGTAAAAGATGCCATGTAAATTCGGTGAATTACAGCTAGTACGAAGAAGATCAATTAAACTGTTAATGAGAGAACTAGAATTAAAATCAGTGTTTTGCTTTGCTTATAAGAAAAGTATGTGTAATTGTGACTTAGATTAGATGGGAGTTAAAAACAGTGAATGATTTTGTGATGATAAAAGCAGATAATATTGCTAATTAGTAAATGTCAAGGTTAAAGCCAGTGATGTCCATTTGTGCCTTTTTGGTGGGAATGTGTAATTTAGTGTGTCTTTTTGGTGGGAATGTTTGATTTCTATTGGTGTTGTGTCTTTTGGGGGAAGTCCTGTTTGTGGTAAGAGTATTAATGTTTAGTTGTGTCGTGCGGGAGAATGTAAATTGTATTTTACAGTAGTAATAAATGTTTTGTCATATGCTCGAACACCAGATTGTTGTGTTGTCCTTGTAAGTGGCTCCCAGAGAAATAGAGTATTCAGAACCCTGATAATGATAAGTAAATAAATAAGTGATTATAAGTTAATAAAGTCACAATATATATATTTAAAATTATTTTTACACTACTAGCGTACTTCAGGTGGTTTATAAGTAAAGCAGATTCGTTGAATGACGAAACCAAAATCAGCGTTTTGTACTTTACGACTTGTCGATATAATACTGCTGTTTTGATAAAATATTAAAAATGTATTCACATGACTAAATAGTGCGATTTCAGTCAACTCTTAATATTAGAAGTGTATGAGCACGACATTCCATACATCATTGGATCTAAAAAAATCGAACTAGTATTATTCTTTACTTTCCAATTACACTCTATAAGGAAAGTATTGTAATCGCTATTGTTATTGCACAAAGTTTAATGTGCAAGATAATTCATGCAATCTATACTTGAATGTGTTATAAGGATGTTCAGGATTGTACAGTGTCATGCAATGTGATAAGTATTTTGAAACCGATTAATCTTTCAAATATGTCGTCTTGTGTAATAATTATAATATATTATGATTTCTCTTGTCTTAAAACTTTAGTGTTATGTAGGGGGTTTAGTGCCATGATTTTTCGTTATAAATTATAATTGGAAAGTTGAGTGGGCACTCTAGATTTTTTTTTTTCTTCTATTAATAGTATCCCCACCCTTCCTGTCCTTTTAGCGAGCGAGCGCTTTGGTTCTCTCTTCCAAGATGATGAGTTACTCTCATCTGAGATGCAAGTCTCGAGTAAGCGATGCGCTGGAACTCAGCCAGTTGCATTTGCCTACGTAACGTCGTTATTCGGAATTGCGGGATGCGCCCACAGACTGTGTGATGTGCTGTCAATGCAAAGCATCGGAGGAGCACTGAACAGGCTGCTGAGATCTTTAGAGCGCTACGAGTAAAGAATCTTTTTCAGATATCAAAATGTTACCGTTTTTCTTTTGTATTTAAATATCTTGGGAGTTTTATGACCATTTTTATTTTATTTCTTCTATACAACTTCAGCGTTAAATTTGTGTTCCATATTACAATTTTCAATTGTTGTAAGGATGGACAGTTAGAACGAATCTTTTTGTAGAACTTTTTGACTTCATTGAACTGTCATATTTTTCCCCCAATTCACTCAATAGTGTAAATTACGATTATTTGAATCATTATTTCCAATTAATACAATCAGGATGTGTGCAAATATACATTTGAAAAAATCATTCCATTTTTTTCATCAAATGTGTTTATCATTAACTTAGTTCATACCGATTACATTACAATTTATGAACCCTTTAATTACCTAAATGTATTAAATTGTCAACTTTTACAACATTTTTTGACACATAACTGAGAGATACGTAAACAGCATTATTATTCCCAAATATAATTTGCGAACAATCGATTCGATTTTATAATACAACAATAATTAATATTATTCTTGCGCTTGATAATTACATACATAATATTTTGTAGTATAATTGATAAATAATAAAATTTCCATCTTATGTGTATGTAGACCAACGAGGTATAACTTCGATATATTACGCAGTATAAGTCGATGACGAAAACCGTTCCTACTTTTGCCAGTATAAGAAAGTAATGGTGTAGAGCTGTCCAGGTCCGCGTCGAAATATTAAAATGCTTGTGTGTTTGAGTCAACTTTTAAATTAATGGCTTGGGTTCATGAAAAAAAATCTGGATTTGTTTTAGAAAATGAACTGTGATTGAGTATCGATCCCACACATGATCATACTTCTAGGAGACTTTAATACACTTCAGTAATTGAAGAAAAAGTTTGATTATGGAAGGATTCGTTCAATCAATTACAATTTGTCAATAAATCATTCCTTTCGTTCCCCATGTCTTCGATTTTGAATTCATCCCTACACCTTCTCAAAAACAGCGTCCGTGGAATTGCTAAGGCCATGAAGAACTGGACATCACCTGTTGCCACGACCCGTTAACATAGTGACTATCCTCCGTTCACCACTGTCCGGCAATAGAGACCTTAATACAAAAGAACCGTCAGCAATGTCCACAACTTTAGAGCAAGGTATTTCTCATAACAGCTATGTACACTGCACGCTCTCATAGCCCCTACGCTCTCATAGTCACAAACTACAACTAATTGACACTAATACGCAGACGAGAAATTTACAAGACCGGAAGTGAAACAGTTGAAGAAGATTACTGGTTCTTTTTCCTCTTTTTGTAATACAGATGTAGACGTGTAATGTCTTTTCATGGAAACACGACGCAAAATAAACTAATGTACTAAATAAATACCTAAATAAATAAGCTAATTGACACTACTATGCGAAATTGTACGTAGTTTTTTTCGGAAATATAAGAAATTCTGCATTATATTTTCTCCCCTGACGGTTCTCTCTTAAATTAAGGTCTCTACTCAGCAACAGTCTTCCCAGAAGAGCGATCGGTCCCTGAGAAACACCAAGTCTCCACGTCGCTACTAGAAGCATCACAAAAAGAGCGTAACCAACAAACGAATGATTCGCTCGGACTCCAGCCGGCTTAGAGACAATCGATTACTTGGCGGATATTTCAAACAATTCTCACCGTGTTTTTAATCGAATCAAACTCTCTTAAATTCTTCCCCCATCCGAACGTCTTTATTCTTTTTGTTTCTTTCAACACGACCTTCGTATTCTGCGCTTTTGAGAAAGGTGTTACCTCCCCTCTCTGTTCACTTCTCTTCCCAAACAAAAGAGGCGCTGGGATCGGTTCGAATGTTTCAACGTGCTCTGCGTTTCTTGCATCGGGAGCTGTGATGAATATGCAGGCACGATCTATGCGCTATCTGGCGGTGTGAATGTTACTGCTGGTTGCGGGGTCGTGGGTAACTGGTGATTCGGAATGAAAGTTTATGTCCCGTTAAATGCTAAATGTGGTGTAAAATGAAGCGACATTTCAGCTGGTGAGAGTGACAAGGGACCTTGAGAACTGGTTTAAAAAACCTAACATTTCTTATGAGCCGGTGACCGTTTTAATCGATTTGTTGGGGAGAGGAGGAAATGAAGAACTGAGTAACTTGAGCTCCAGTGGATTTTAGCTTTTAAAATAATGAGTGCTCCCAAAGGAAAGATAAGCAAAGCGCAATATAGGATGGCATACACTCTATTAATGATGTTTAATATACAGTATCGATCTAACGAAGCATTTCATACGTTTTTCAAAGGTCATATTTACAAATATTTGTTAAATTGATTTATACACAACCAATTTCACCCATAATGTGATTATAAATAAATCATATGTATGATTTTGGCGAGTGTTTTATCCACTCAATCGATGAATTCGCCTACAGTATTAAATACTGTTAAGTGTAATTCAAGTGCCTATAGGAAGAAAATTGTACGCCCACACATTTTGTCGTAACACTTTTCTGTCATATTTCTGTAGTAACAAGAAATGAAACAAACGATTATTTGTTAGTTCTCGATTCAGAAATTATAACGTACCCCTAGCGTAACTAGATGGCGAACACTAATAAGTACGGGCATAATGCGAACCTTGTGGCACTCCACTCAAAAAAAGGAGCAATCTCCAGATGCCAAGGAGCTTGCACGAAGCTGTCACGTCTTCAGAGGTGGATGTGTGCGCTCAGAAGAGGCAGGACTGCCTGTGAGCGCCTGTCAGACGAATAAACACGAACAGCAGCGAGGAACACAGCGGGCACCACGACTAGAAAATACAGCATTATGCTTGTGATAGGCTGACGTCAAATACAATTTTGTTTGCGTAATGCAGTGATGTCCATCGTATTCCGTATTCCTTCTTGCCATTTGACTCTCGGAATAAAGAAGTAATTCTTTACGTGACCGAGGGTTTTTGTGTATTTCTATCAAGAGAATGATAGAATCCTATTTGAAGCATTTATTAGACAAATATTTCGTGTGTAGGACGACGTTTGTTCATAAATATGTTGAAAAAAAGTTTTCGTGTTGATTAAAAGGTTTCTTGACGTTCCCATGAATTATTCTCATAAAGTTGACACTTCCCATAGACCAGGAAAATCGACCGATAATGCTCAGAGTTGTAAAATCAAATTCATTTTCAAAATGTGTGACAGTGGTATAACATGGACGGAGAGAACCTAATTGAAGGCGTCCCTCATTTGTCACTTTCTAATTTCAATATTATTAATTGTTAAAAATAGACAATGTATTTTACAAGGATGTTAATATTTAAATATTTGTTTACTGGTGTTGGATGTTAGAGAAACAAAACTGGTGCAAACCCTTTGCACATAATTTCACATGTACGATCATTGTTAATTAAAATATGAAAATAAAGCTCATATATTCTATATCTTTATTATCATTTCTATTACAACTACTTCATCAAAACCGCTACCAAATTCATTTAACAAAATACAACTAGAGCATGAACGTTATTAACTCAATCGCGGATGTGATTGTCATAAAAAATGTTATAGAAATTTGAAATCCATTGTTAAAGTCATTACTTATCGAGGAGTTACAGAAAGATTTTACGTACAATAAAAACAGAATAGGGTCTAAAATTGAACCTTGAGGAACTACGCAAGTTAGTGCAAAGGTAACGAAAATAAAGATGTGCTGAGGTAGATTCCTCTCATTCCGAAAAAAACACATTGCTTCCTCAACAAATAAATACTCATAAAATGAAATCCAACACTTCGAACATATGCTCCGAAAGCCACACCGACAAACACTGTTTACATTCCCAGAAGACCCTGAAATGAAATCAACTCCAAAAGTAATATATGTAGCTACAGCTTATCCATTTCCATTTTCATTAAAGCGCAGTAAAGAAATCACTTATCTTCAAATTCAAACTCTCTGTACACATACAGATACGCTGTATTCAAATTACACTCCGCGCCTCCAATACCGGTGTCCAAAAAAAAATTTTTTTCTATATTAAGGACACCGAAAACGAATATTTCCCTCAAAATATCGCGATGAGAAATTTTTCGATAACATGACTTACTATATTCTACGCATGAAAAGAAATAAAACATAATTTCTCTAGATTTTGTGGTAGAGTTGATTTTATTGTTTTTGTTGTTGCAATATGTTTTATTTGAATAAATATTTACAATTTGTTGTGACTAAAAAGCATTTTAGTTGAGTTGTATTAAAGAGGTGCATTTTTTAATTCAGAAAGTTGAACCTTCTGTTTTTATTTCTGTAGAAACGTATTCCCTTTCTAAACAAGTATCTTTCTAGTTCCCGAATTTTAAAACAACAGATTTGAAGATCCGTGACGTCTGAAAAGTAGGTGACCGTTGAGTCATCGATAAACTTAACCGTAACTGGTGGAATTTTTGCTGGCATCCCTTCCCCTATAATGCAACTATTTTTTCCTGATCTGATGTTCTACCACAATTTATGAAACTTTGAATTACACTATACAATTCTCAAAAAAGTCCTTGAAAAATTTACCTTTAATTATACACTAACTTATGATGTTGATATTGACCAATAATTTTATATAATTGAACGATATATTCGAGGATTGGTTTTCAAAAAAGTCTTATTATAATACAAAACAACATACCTGTATGATATGGAACCACACCACCATCAATTACTACAGCCATAGTCTCTAAACACAACCCACTACATCTCTACAATATTCGTGGTGTAGGTTAAAAACAAAAATAAAAATGGCAATTCACAAGTTAGGGTTGTTTCGCCTTACACTACCATGTTAATTATACACTACCTTGTTTGATTTAGGTTTAATAGACACTATATAGATGGTCGCTTTTATTTGTAGATCAGCGCTGTCCAACAGCCGTCCCGCGGGTCATATGCCTTGCGCGAAACGTTTTTTTACGACCCGCGAGTTAAAATACATTTTGCACTAAATTTTCCATCAAACGTTAAGGCATACAACTTTGTGTTACGAATATATACCGTCAAAATTAATGTTTGATATATAATACTACATATTAATATATACGATATGTTTATTATAATACTACATATTAATAATAATTACTAAAAATAAAGAAATATAAAATTAATTTATCCAGCTTGAATTAATGTAAATTGTATGATGATTATCAAAATATTGCGTAACAGAAAATGGTCCATTAGGTTTACTGGTAGGACAACACTTCGTCGAACTCCATCGCGTGCCAGCCCGATCAGAAAATGACCCGCAGACTAAAAGAAGTTGAACAGTGTGGATGTACTTGGGAATGTACTTGTCGATATACTTGGGAAACTTCACTTTTTATTTAATTTAACGATAATGTTTCGAGCTTCGTGTTTTAATGTGAAAGAATACATTTTGTGGGATAAAACAGTTCATTAATCATCCGTCGATGAGTAGTAAAAAGGAGACGTTGGAAACTATTTGAATTATACATTATTCATCGCAAGAAACAAAATATAAATTCAGCATGAATTAAAATATAAATTCCAAATACAAAATACAAAATGTTCACCGTATTTCAATATTCTAAGTAAGATGTGCATGGGACGTGGGGACCAAATCGCACAATTACACGCTGACAAACCCTCATGGCAAATCCTCTACTTTAAAACCGATTATATTGTTACATCCTACAAATTCCTAACATTTCCCCAACAGTGCGTTTGTCTTTCATTACTATTCTTCCCACACGCACACTCTCCTCTCCTTATCACATTATCGTCACTCCCTTCACCCGCTCTGCTTTGTATTCTCGCCTATTCCTTCATATCGTTCCTCGCTGCTGTGGCACCCTCCTTCGCGCAACATCTCATTAACGCTATTTCATTACACTTTTCCGTTTCGCCCTTACCGAGTTTCCCATCTAATTTCCTTCGCTTCATTCCATATTCCTATCTCGTGTAGTCTGGCGCCCTCGCCGTACTTTCACACAGCTCCTTCCAGCCACATCTTGTCAACCCTAGAAGGGAGCCCTGCGGCATCCCACGCCTTCACTTCCTCAATCGTTTTGGCCTGTTGCCAATGCAGTATTTCCGCACCATATTGACGTATTGGACGGCCGCTTCAAGTGGGCCCTTGGTTGCAAATGTTGCCGAGATTTGGGAGAATGTCGTCAACCTATCCATCGTACTGTGTTGGGTGTTGTGTTGGTTCTTAAAGCGACGTGGAGTGGGGTCAATGGAGAAACATATGGTTTGGAAATGAAAAATGATTCTGATGTAAGAGGGAGTATCGAGCGTTAGCACATGAACTGAATAGAAAATAGAACGAGAGGAAAGTTTTACTCTGAACAAAATAAATAAGAATGTAGCATATTTTAATGTAGTACTCTTAAAAAATTACCATAGGTGGTTCGTAATTTGAACATACGAGATTTGATTAATTTGTAATTTATGACGAAACAAGTGTTAGCTAGAAAAGTTTATTATATCTACTGTTATTATGAATAACAAAACTGCTAAATTATCTTCCACCTACCTGTGAATTGGATGAAGGAATAGGGAAGAAGAGACGATGAGTAACCGGGGAACTTATGGTACCGAATCGACATTGGTCAGGAGTATGTTTTTTTAGTATTGTTGTATTTGTAAATGGGAAATGTAGCGTGCTATTGGAGCTTATCTACATGGAGCGAAAGGAGGTGGGAGGTGGGTGGTAGGACCATTGTTAGTAGGTGGACCGCTTAGCTGGGTTTACCAACAACTTGGTCCACGTGGATGGGTTAGTAGAAGTGGTTAGTTATTGATAGAGGAAGGAAGGTTGGCTTTTCAGTAATCACAGCTATATGAACTAAGACATTAATGTCGAGAACGAACCCCCGGGAACCGAACCCGGGATGACTTTGTGAGAAGCGACAACACTACCACCTGCGCCATCGGTGGGGTCCAGGAGTAGGTTTGAAACCGTGTTATCTGAGAGTAGGGTTAGAAAGAGCGCTGTACCGCTCGGAGATATCAAGAATGCGAATGCGCTTCTACTAGACCACCGCAGTCGGTGTTCGTAATACGCAACATATATTGTCCCACAAATTCGCTGACTTCGGTATAATTTACCGAAAAGTAAATAACACGGGAGACAATATATTGTCCCACAAATTCGCTGATTTCGGTATAATTTACCGAAAAGTAAATAACACGGGAGACAATACACTAAATTTCACTTGCGGTTGTCATATAAACCTGTTCCACCTACATATTTCAACAGAGAAACCACAATCATACATAATCAACAACATAAATAATTATAAAAATGAAATGAAACAATGATTAGCAATTCTACCCGAAAAATTAATTCATCACAATCATCCAGACATAAATTGACCGAATTAATAAAACCACATTCCTCAGAAACATTGCAGTGTCCAAAGCAAATAAATACACGGGGCAACATCTCAGAAATTTTCAAAACACACCACTTACCCATCAGAAAGTAGAAAGAATTTGGAAAATGAATCAACTCTATATAGTACCAGAAATAATATTCACTACAGGACATATTCCAAAAATCTGCATTCAAGCCCGGTCCAGCAATAACTAGGTAACGTATTTTTTTCCCTTTCTTTGAGTTACGACCGTTTCAAGTTCCCAAAACGTTTTACTGTTATAACATTGGCATCTAAATTTGATATACCGTGCTATTGCTATTGTTATACTTCGCAGCTAAGACGAAAACATCTGGGATTTTTTACATTAAAAACTTAAAAATTTGATGATTTTTTACCATGATAAATGAGAAAAAATAATAACTTGGATATACCAACTCATCGAGTTTTTATTATTTACCTAAATTCTTACGTAATACTTTAATTCTCTGTATTATGTAACTTTTTTTTAGGAATATTTGTAATGCAGAAACGTGTTTCTTTATTTTTAATTTTATTTATTTAATGCCCTTAGGCGAGGTTCAGGCCACCGTTGGACTTAGATAATGGAATTGGGAAGGAGATATGTTGGGTTGCCGGGGAACTTATGGTACTGAACCGAGTTTGAAAACCTCTCCTAGTTCGGCCTAGCATGGTTTGAACCCACGCTCTACTGCTCAACGGGATCGCGGGATTGAAGACGCTACCAACTAGTCCACTGCTGTCGGGCGGTACCACTATACCACATGTTTGTTCCTGTTAAACTTATTCTTAACTGGTAATTGCTGTTTTTACTTTCTCTATACGTAGTATAAATATTTTATTTTCAATTATCTTATTTAGGGTAGAATTTACTTCTGACATATGCACGTGCTTTCAATTTTATTTTTACTTGATCACTAAGAGCACGTCACATGAAGGTCAAAGTACAATAAAAAAAAAATTAAAAACTGGTCCGACGATTTTGCTTAAATTTTCTGTACGTAAAGTAGAATTAGTATGCATGACATCCGCATTAGCGGTATTTCACTTGAAAGTTTGGTATAGACGCAGTAAAATAATTTATATTTGCTTCATTGACGCATTTATTTACTATTTCAAGAACCTTGAATATTATTTAACATGGATGAAGCACAGGTAGAATAAATTTATATATATATATATATATATACACACACACACACACTTGTCGTAACCTCACATCCGGTGACGCTGCATCATTTTTCTGCGTAAGCTTACTCATCAGATGTGTCAACTGCTCCTTTTGCTGGATTTTCTTGTTAATTGGTGCATGCTGTGTGTCATATTTAATATTCGTGCATATTGTTTGATGCGTGAGGATGTTATTTTATATTATTTCTTATCGTTTTAAGAAATAACTTGGCTACGTGTATTTTTTAAGGTTATGTTTGATAAATCGTTTTGTTTATTTTTCATGATATTTTTAATTCAATGCTTTAAATCTGTTTCAATCATTAAAAATAGTATTTTGTTAAAACTATATTTTTACACTTACAGAATTCTTTGAGGAGATGTATAAGGAGCGTTACGAATTAACAGGATGTAAATAAAACAAACAGTATCACCTATTTAACCGAAATAATTAATAGATACAATTAGTGTTTATTAATATAATGTTGAAATTGCAAACTGCAAAAATATTAACTATTTAGTTCCTAATTAAATTATATAAGAATATTTATGGTCTGCTGGCTTTGTTCTCGCGTTAATAATATCGTATTTATCTTTATATTTGCCAATAAATATATCTTTTAACACAGAATATAAATGTTGCTGATTTTATCTCCCCCAAAAAACGAAAGAAAAATAACTGAATTTGTATATAAGAGATTCTTTTATATAAATGCCAGTAAAATATTTCTTTAATAAACTTTTGAAATTGGGTAAAATGAAGACGATCAAAATATAGAGTAAGATGTGAAAATCATCCCTCTCCTAATAGAATGCTTTAATGCCGCTCTCTAGTCCAGACTGAGAAACGTATATGAGAAGGTATGTGCAATGGTTTTGCACCACTAGGTTAGAGTTAGTACGTAAATTTTCTTTGCTTGATTGGAGAAGATCGTACGTTTCTGAATCGTTTAGACTAATAAGAGTGAAAATTAACAACAACAAAAAAAAAACATTTTCTACAGATCTAATTTTTTCAAAAAGTGCAGTTACCTGGTTATTACTAGAAGCCACAAAAATATACCTACATATCTCATCAGAAAGCCATTATTATTGCAACAACTCACGTAACATACGAGATCGTACGTTTTTACGAAAAACGAAGGGGATTTCACACTTGGCTCGTGCATTTCTGCCAACAAGCGTTTTGTGATAAAAGTTAAGAAATACATATAATAGAACTAAATTATAGTTTCACAAACACAACTTCGATACAACCCAGAGACTCCTGAGCAGTTTTCCTCCACTGCAAAATACCGCGCAGCACGTTGCGCACAACGCCAGAGCGAAATGTGATCGACTTGTCTTTGCAGAATCAACGGTGCCGTTTTCCTACAGAGCGCAACAACGCCAACGCAGGCGTACAATCTCCAGCACCCGACTGAATAACTCAGCGCGCGGCGCATTAGCGGGAAATAAAAGTTATAATTACTTACGCTGCCTAAACAGTTAGAGTTAGGTGACAACTACAAGCGGCAATATAATTTACCTTAAAGAGTTCTACAAAAAAGTCCGCGACAGCATAAGTCTATCTACAAAAATTAACCTAAATTATCGTAAAAACATTATTAATAATAGAAGTGTTAAAAAACTTCCATTTAAGAGAGTTATTTAAGAAGGAAAAAATCAATCATCAAATTTAATGGCTTATTTGTTTTGCGCATTTAACAAAGATGAAAAAAGTCTTTAAACCGTAAAATTTCGACGTATAGTTTAAATTTTAAAAGAATTTTAGTGAAATGGTGCAGTCACGTCGTGTCTCGGAAGTGAAAATTCGACCGGAGCGGTTCCCACGAGACGGTGTAGTGTATACAATCAAGTTTTGTATTAAATTTGTATTATTATGGATTTGAATACTTGGGATACTGAACATGTTTTTGAAAACCAATCAAAGTATTTTGATCTTACAATACATACACATTTTATTTTGTCCTGAGTAAAGGAGAATTAGTCTAAGAAAATCAAGGGCAACGCCGGATAGTAGTGGAATAATATGGTTTTAAATTGTGTTATGTTTTGACTTTGAAAAAAGTTACTCACTGTGTATATCTAACAAAAATTAATTTGCTCAAAATTTCTTTCTTGTAAGACCCAGTTTATTGCCTCAATGTTCTTACATTAAGACGAAGTTTATGAGGAAGACTTCACTATGTTAGATGGATGAACTGTAAGGTCTTCTTGGATTATGTGTTGTTGTTTCTTTTCATTTCATTTCTTCTACCCTCTGGTCGCCTTGCGTCTATGGATGTGAGCAAAGCAAGGTTATAAAACGGAGGTAAAGTTTTCACGGGAAATCCTCCTTTTCATCTTAAATATCTTAATCAAGGAATATTAACATTGCCAATGCTTACCTTTTCTTTTGCTGACAACAATCCATGACCCAAGAGACGTCAACAGTATCCAGACAGCCACACAACTGAGAACGCACAGCACTACGCGACTGAAGAACGCTGGCTAGGAAAACACTTCTACCGAACAGTGTGGTGCGTGGGAACGCAGCGCGACAGGCGAGCGCACAACGCGTCTCGCAGCGCGATAATCTGGGTGGAGGAAAACGGCCCTTAAGCTTCAGAGAGTCACCGCTTGAGAGCGCCACGTGTCGGGTCGCCCTCTGCACGCCGAGCAATGTCTCATACTCCTAATAACCAAGCGCTCATGAGCTGAGTAGGCAATTTGTGGTGCTACGGATCATCCTCCGTTAATAGTAATGTAGTAAAATTTGTGTTTGCGTATTTGCTTACTAATTTTTTGAATTGACTATATCAAATTGAAATGCCCTAACAGAAGACTTTTGAATTTTCTAGCTTGTGAAAATTGATGCAGTGAAAATGTTGTATTCGATTGAGAAATTGCTTTGTGTGTATCTGATGCATTTGTGAATCCTCCAACCATTATCGTTATGAACGTACACAAGTTTACTGTATTGCTTCTACGGCGTAAGTGCAAATTGTAAAAGGTAGAACCTCGAATTTGCAAGTTATTATATCTAAATTTTTTGGGTTAAATTACAAACATATTGACATTCTATTAGTATTATAACTCGTAGCTAACTTTTTATCTAGGAATTTTTGCTGAAATTTTTGAATCTGCCTCTGCCTTAGGGCCCTTGATCGGAATTGATGGGATGATCCCTTGCTTGCTTCCGGAGAGTAAATTAGGTTATTGCCCTCCTCGTGGTCATACGCAGTTTGTACTGTTTTTTGACAATAATTTATTACTATTATTATTAAATATATTACAACTGTAATAATACAAAATTGAATCATTAAACATTGCTTAGACGATTAAGTAAAATTACTTCAAACAAATATTTGAAGTGCCATTTTTCTTCCGAGCATAATGAAGCTACAAAAATTTACAAATTTGCTTATAATCAACAAGACAACAAATGGTTAGTGGAAAGTTCCGTAAGAAAACGAATGTAGAACTCATAGATGAAATTTTATAGAAATTTAATACTTGGGAGTTAAAAATACTGTGTACCTCTGAATGGTGAAATGTGGTAAATGTGTTTTAAAGTTCAAAAACAAAAAAGGATGTTTTTTGCATTTGGAAGGGATAGAGCAGACAAAAAATCTGGAAATTCTGGACGTAACCTCTTGTTTCACTAATGACAAAAAACAAAAAGATATATCTTTATGAAATGAACGATAAATGTTTTGGAGATGGAATTTCATAAAAGTATCGATACAAAAATTATTCATAACGTTTTCTTTGAAATAACTACGAATATAAATCATTCTGTTCAAATAAAACATGTTTGGACAGTGGTAGAGAAAATGTTAAAGAGGAGAAAGTAAAGCCATTTCTTTCTCCATTATCGAAAACAGAGAAGATAGAGCTCATCTTGGCACAAGGAGCTACATGTAAGGTTTTTTAGTCATGTACGTGATCTGTCCTTGCGGTGGCACCAGGTATCATTAAGAAGAAAATATTACGGTACGTTTTTCTCCTGTCTCTCATTCTTCAGTGTATTTGAAGTAGCAGTATTCAACAATTCGTAGGAAAGAAATCAGAAAAAACTTTTTCAATGATATCACTTTAGCGAGAGGCTTATGAGTGACATAAATGACGAATCACGAATCTGAAATTTTTTTTTCATATAATAAGCAAAAATGTCGTAGCGTATATTATAATATGTATTTTTATTCTTAGTATTGTGTTGAAATGTTAAATCCGCCCCTGCTTTAGAGCCCTTGATCAGAATTGATGGGATGATCCCTTGCTTTCTTCCGGAGAGTAATTTAGTTCATTGTCCTCCGCGTGGTCAAACGCAGTGTGTACTGCTTTTTTTTTGTTGCAATAAATGTATATATTTATTTATTTCCAAGCCTATTACTATTTCAATTGGTTGACCCTGCTCGGATTTTTTTGTTTTTGTTGTAAGTTTTGTGTTCCTAAAAGTGCCTTGTTTGCATACAAAAACTGAAATGATATCTAAATTAAGAACGTGATATTTAGCGAAAATTCGAAAAACCACATTTCAGTCCAACTCATTCCCGTAAAGTTGGAGTTTCGAAACGATGTTTCTAATTTTGCCGCTAAAATAATATCCCGCGAAAAACAAATTTCCAATCTTTAATAATGCTTTATTTCCTTTCATAAATGTCACTCAGGACAATATTTCAAATATTTTATACATGGAGATGATTTTTAATATTAGATATCCCTATTAATCCAAATTATGTAGGTTAAAATCTCACGATCCACACACATTGATTGGGTCGGTACCTGAGGCAGTACTAGCGTTGGTAAAACTGAATCAATAAAATACCTGAAATCGGCTTAAATAAACAGAGTAACATGATTTCATTATGATTTCAATTTTAAAACATACCTCTCCAGCCTTTCAAATGAGATAATTATATATAGTGTAATATATTGCGTCTTATGGAGGAAACACTAAAAAATAAAACTTTGAAATCTCGACACTGATGAAAAATTACTTTGATTTGAAGCAAATTTCCCGTAGTGAAACTTTACATCACTTTTATCTAAGCCACCAAATACTTGAGATAGATACTACACTTACCTCAAGGTGAGATGCACATATCACGAAGCCATTGAACTTTTAATGCTCTTTAAACGAGTCAAGCGAGTTCCTGAATATACTATTAACTGATACATACAAATTAAATTATGTTTTTTCATTATTATTCATTTTGTTATATTTTAAAATAATTAGAATAACTGTAAAGAAAACAATTATACATCTCAGTGACTACCTTGGAGAGCTGGTCCCACCTTAATTCATATGATTTACAAAATATTTAGAGACAAGATGTATAAGAAACCTATTGAGTATATATCTCTTCACTGCCAGCATAAAGACTAGACATTTTTCCTGCCAGCATCGCAGTGGTCGGAGCACGGGACAGCTCGCCTACCACAAACCGCAGACCCGCGTGTGCGTGGAGTCCTCATAAGGAGAAGTGATACGCACCTAGCTGTTTTTCTTGATATTTTTTTTCCAAATGCTCTTCTATCTCTCTCATTTAAACTTCCACCGCCTCACGTCCACACTACGTATCGAGAAATAATCACTGTCAGCGAGTATAATGCCACCTCTAACCTGGAGCGCCAAGTAAAAAAGTTAAATTTTGTGAAGAATCGCAGCTTAATCAGAATATAATCTCTTCTATGACGAATTGAGAAAATACTGGTGAAATGAATCTTCACATCTATACCCTGTTCTTCAGAGGTTGAATATGATTTAGGATTTGACTATTTTTTTACGGTCGAATATCCTTACTGACACTAACGTAATGTAAAACAGACTGATAATCTTTTGTTGGTGGTGATGGTCGGGTGATTTGCCGAACAATACGAATGATGAAATCATTGACGGTGAACACCCAAGCTTTACGTCATGTTCAGTCTCACTACCTTTTGATAGTTTCATCATCACTATCACCACCTTGTCAGTTACTTAAGGGAAATTACTTAATTCATGTAAATTTAAAATAATATATTTTTTTTTACAAATATCTGGAGAATTTTTAACTCTACATTTAATAAATTCTGTACCCACTACACCTCTTGACTTCTGTGAAAGAACTCCGACATTTCAAATTCGCTTCTTGCGTCCAGAGAATAAAATGACTATTCTTCGAGAGGCGTAATCGTATATTATCACGACTTTTTATTGATAATTTTGAAATAAAAATAATACATTAGATAGTATAGTATAATAAAATATATTTATACTGTAATGTAGTTAAATTTAACATTTTCATTGTTTTAAATACATAAGATTTACTTATATTTTTGACAGTATCATTTCATGTACGTGAATCCTCCCCTGTTTTAAAATTTTGTTATTCGCTTCGTGTTAACTAACTCAAAAGTTCATATTGCTTATGACTCATGGTGTACGCGAGATGTTTTGTACTTTCACAGGTTTCTTTCCGAAAACACGGCAATTGCTGAAGAAACCATGAAATCCAACAGAGCTAAAATACATTTCCATAATAACAATACTTTTCTTATTTCTTCCAAATTCTTCTTTATGAAAATCAACAAAATAAGGATTACAATAATCATCTGAAATCTTCGTTGTCATATGTCACAGTTAAAATTCAAATATACAGATTTTTAAACAAAAAATATTTTTGGGCAAGGTTTTGTCTCACTCAATATTTCCTCAAAAGATTGATTATAATATCTCTATTTTACAAATGCCAATAGAATATTAATGAGATATCGAAACGAGATCCTCAGAAAGCTTCTTTACTTGAGTAGACATGAGAGACAAGCATCTATTGCCTACCTTGAAGTCCATTAAAGTCCATATAAACCACGCGAAAATTTTGTCATTCAATAAGTGAATAAGATATTTATCTTCGAGTCTATCTTGAAAACAGTGTACGGCTCTAGCATGTTTATACGGGATGGGCAATTTCAAAGTAAGGAATTTAACATCTATAATACTATTTAATCAACATTGGAGGTCGGAGGCAAGGATTCATTGAATCCAAATGTACGCTCACTCAAAAACATGTATACTAAACGTGTAGGTACAGTTAATTTTTCATTCCTTTCGAGAAGACTATAGAAGCAGATCGCCATCTCATTTCGCATTTTCGTAAGCATCGCTTCTTCCCAGTGGGGTAACTATCCAAGCCGGGGTCCCCGGGAAAAATCTAGCTCGGGGCCCCTAAGTGGCCGTAGTTTTAGTATTTTGATATATTAATTAAGAAATATAATATGAGTATTAATTTATAAATATAATACAACATATCTAAGTAACTCTTTAATAATTTAATTTAACAATTTTTAAATGGGCCATATTTTTTAAATACAGTAATTCTAAAAAAATCTAGCGATACAATTATATTTTCATACGACGTACTTTCATTTCAGCAAATGTTTTTACTAATTTGCGTCTTAAATTATTTATAACCTCACATTCGATTGATAAAACACTTAAACCGCTAAGTCTCTCTTGATTCATGGAATTTCTCAAATAATTTTTGAAGAGCTTAAGTTTCGAAAATGACCGTTCTGCAGTTGCAACTGTAACTGGTATAATTAAAAATAGCATGACAATTGTACACACGTCCGGAAAATTGGCCGACAGGGTAAAATGATCAATCGGTAATAACTGAGCTAACACCCTTACTGAATGCAATTGAGATATTTGACTCTTTAGCCAACAACGCAATGACAAAAGTTGATTCGGAAACTGATCTGTTAGATCTTCTTGATATTTCTCAAATAAGCTATAAGATGCTCTCTGGAGCTCGTCATCTGTGAATTTCAAAAGTTCTTGTTGTTGAATAACTCTGAAGATGACCACTATACCATTCAAACTACGAAATCGCTCTTGCATTTGAGTATTAACGATATCAAAACATTTTAAAAAAATACTTGAGCTCGAAATCTACTTTCACCATAGACAAGTCTTTCATCCTCGCTCAATTCATCGTGATAACGTTTAGTTTTCTTAACGCATTTCTCAGAAAACTCAGCTTTAATACCCCGCGTATTCAACGGCAGTATTTTTAGCTTTATCATACTCATTTCGGAATGTTTTTAATTCCTTGTGGGCTTCCTGGATCATAGTTTGAGCTCTATAAAGATTAACATCGATGTTCAGCAAACTTTTTGAAACGATGTTTGTAGCCATGAGGATTTTAAAATGAATCACTACTTATAAAACAAATTCGAAAATTTCCATACCTTTTATTAAATTATTGGCTTCAGCTCGTTCGGATATTTTCAAAGATAATGTTGTCAAAGCTTTCAAAATGTTACGATACTGGAACCGAATAGCTAGTAAGGATTCGTTTCTACTGGCCCATCTGGTAGGACAGATACGTTTGAGTGTTAAATTTCCTTTGTCCCTTGATGAAATAATTGTTGATAACAGGGTCCACCGTTTTATACTGTGACCGAGAAAAGTGTAAATTTTTCCCCAGTGTAATGTAAAATTTTTAAACCTCGATTATGCCACTCATAGCGTCATTTAGCACAAGATTTAAATTATATGCAGCACAATGTACATAAGTCGCAGTCCAGGATCCTTTTTTGTACTCCAGAATATGCACCTCTCATTACTGCTGCTCCATCATACCCTTGTCCCCAGCATTTTTATGTCGATTTCTGCAAAACAAAATACCATTAAATAAATAACTATTTAGCATAATTAGTGTGCTATGGTGTAGTATTTAATGAGAATAATATAGATCTTAAAAAAACAAATGGAAATCATAGAAAATATCACGAAAAAGTCAAATTAGTTGAGCGAAAGAAGAGTCATAACTAAATCAATTATTTTGTTTAATTTATTTTCGAATGATATTATTTATCAAATAAGTTCCCTTTATGTTTCATGGTGTCAATGATGACACTCTGTAAGCCTTAAGCTGTGGCGTCTTCAACTAGAAGCCTAGCAATGATTCCTTAATTTTGAATGCTATTGGATGACCGCTTTCGTTTTGTTCAATATGGATGTATCGGAATACTTGACTCAAGTGATAAACCTTTGTTATGTCTTGAGTTGTATCCATAATTATGGAGAAAAATTGAGCATTTTTTATATCTTCTAATATTTTCTTTGAAACAGTTGGGATAATAACTCAATCAGCTAATTTTGTATCGAACTGAATTAGTTGGCTTCTCAATCAATTCTTTCAAAATTGGATCATACATTACAAGGAAGCAATTCTACAATTGAAAGGAAGTTTCCATTTTGACCTCATTATGATTAATTTTTCTCTATGTTCTGTAAAGGCTAGATTAGAAGTAGCTAGAGTGATGATAATATTCAGCAATCTATCGAGTATCTGGCACCAAAAGGATTTTTGTCTCAGAATTTCGGCTTCGAGATCTTTATCAATGACATCATTAGATTTCCATAATTCATGTATTATGCATTATGATGAATATCGGATTTCTCATGTTCCTCTATTTTCTCACTCAATCTTCGCCATGACCGTATGCCTTCAACCCGAGTAGATTTAAAGTAGTGATTGTTTCTGTCAGCAAATAACCAGCACGGTTCACAATAAGCACAATCTAAAACTTTTGAGTTTTAACCCCAGCTTTATTCGTAATATTATAATGATTATCTGAAAAATGACCTCCTTTGTCTGTGTCAACAGGAAAAGGTCCTCCAGGTTGGTAAGGTCCTACAGATAATATGAATCTCTTTTCAGAGTATATTTTCCGAAAAATGAACTTTTGCCGGAAGGATATTTATTATTTTGTTCTTCATAAAAATCAGAAACAGCTTAGATATTTGAACTAGCGGAATCATTGGGATGAGATTCGCCTTGACTCGAAATAAAACAAATCTTTTCAGTATATATTGCAATTGAATTGTAAATAATTTTAATTTTCTCTTTATAAAGAAAAGACACATACATAACGTTGATACATTCGTCATCACTGTTGTCATTTTTGGAACAATTATCAGTTCTATCAGTTGTGTTTTTTAAATCTGTTTCAGTTGAACTGATTTAAACTTCAGTTGCATTTGTAGTATCAATTATGCTGAAAATATAAAAAAAATTATAGGTTTTTCTCAAACCGATACTTGAAAACTAAAAAATACTAACTCAGACCCGTTGAATTTTTTTATACAATTAGAGATATATATTTTTAATATCTTTATTTGCAGCAGTTCTGTTGCTCTGTGTGCAGCTTATTTATTAAAATTTATTTATAATTTTAAACCATGCTTCTTTGACCAACAACCTACAAGAAGAAAATATATAAAGACTGATTCATGTCACTAAAGAAAATTTGGTGGAGATAGTAACCAATACTACGTCTGACAGTACCCAGTGTCGTTTTGCGCAGGACTAAGTATTGTCATGGCAATACTGGTTACTGTCATAATTCTTTTGGTTGACACGACTCAGTCGTGTTATGGATAAGACTCAGTCTATAAATATTTTCTCCGAGTATATTGTTACCATTTTTAAGAAATATATGAATATTTTTGTCAAATCTAAGAAAACAGTCAATATTTTAATATCGAATAAACAAAAACACATTCTGACAACGCGATAATCTCTAAAAAAATTATTCTTTTTTTTTTCTTGGGGCTTTAGGACTTGCCAACGTCAAAATCCTTCATTGCGCTTGTGCATTCTATTGAAGGATAATGTTCTAAGCTCTGAATTCATTGTTTTTCACCTTTGTTACTTATCTCGTACGTTTGTCGGTAGGTGTGGCAGTATGAATTGACGCGCCAAGCGATGCAATATTACCAACCGATTTACAACATTGTAGATTTTTATTGCGGAAAATTACGAATAAGTTTTTTAAATATCGAACAAATAAATAGTGTAGAATAATTTTGAATTTCTAAGGCATGAAAACCTTTCAAATTGTTCATTAGAAAATGAGAAAATAGTATATTTCGATGCTAGGGCGATCGCGCCCTGGTATCAAACAGATCTTTTTGTACGGCGGGGCGGGCCTGGGCTGGGATAAGAATTTTTCCGCTTTGGGTAGAAAAATCTCATTCCATCCCCGGCCCTAGGTGCAAGACATTAGTCAAAAATATTACAATGAGATTTATTATAATAAATTATAATTGCATTACTAAAAATGCTTGTTTAGTGATAATTCTTTGGATCAAATAATACTTTTTTCTTCAAAAACGGTGAAAAAATGAAGAAGAAGAAGGGTTCCTATCATATCCTGATTTTGGGGTCCCCTGTGGCTCGGGGCCCCCGGACAATGTCCGGGTTACAGGGTGCTAGTTACACCTCTGCTTCTTCTCTTATTTACAAGTACACCTGTCACATAAATGCAAAAAAGTTGCTAGTTTCCTGTTATAGATTACTCCGACCATGTGTAATGGTCTTTAAACTCTTACAATACATTGACACGATATGTTCTGAAAACATTTGATAAATCTTCCGTACATAATGTCGCACTGGTGATTGATTTCGTGTTCCGGGTACACGAATCAGTTGCAGACACAAGCAGAGAAACGAAAGTGAATCTCTGTGTTAAATTAATGTTTACGAGTTTGTGTTTGCAGCAATCATTTTGTCTTTGTTGGTCATATTGACGTTGATACGCCAATTTGAACGCTAATTAATTTCTTCAGTAATAAGAAAATAGATTTAAAAATTGAAATCTTTTAAAACTAACTCACACCCTCCACCCTAAGCTGGAATTTTCAAAATGAAAAGTATTGAAATATTACATATTAGAGAGATATTTTTTAATTGTACATTAAAGAAGAATTTAACGAAACGGAAAATTGCATAATGGAACAGAATTCAAAATGTTGACCTGTATAAAAAAAAACGTATTAAGACTCACTTAACAGAATTTGATTGGCAAACCCTTTACGTTAACTCGGCACTTATCCATAGAACACCTCGTAATTTTTCATTCACAAAGAATTCCATCGCCATTACTGGACAACCCTGGCTCTGCGGCGAGGCGACTCAGGCGGGAAAAGGATGAGGTAGCATTGAAACAAGAACGGACAGAGGCCATTCAGAAGAAGGGAGGTGGAAGGGGAACGGGAACGAGATGATTCGGAGCGCAGGTCCTCCTGGCACGACGGACGGACGGACGGACGGACGCGGAATCCATTTGAGGATGGGTCCCCACGGGCGACGGGCAGCGGTGGGGGGGGAGGGGACCAAGGCCCGGTGATAGAGACGGGAACGCACGCGCTCGTGCACGGCAAATCAGGGCGCGAAAACAGCGGACGCGGAGAGAAACAAAAGCGCGCGCCACAAAGGAAATATGAAAAACGCTAGGCGAAGGAGAAATTGAGNCTGTCTCTTATACACATCTAGATGTGTATAAGAGACAGGGTGAGTGGCGTCTCAAATGGAAATGACGATTGGAACTGTCATTTCGAAGGAGGAATTACAATGGAATGGACAAAAGCTTCGGTGATTAAGGGAAGATACGGGCAAGTATTCGTATTCTCAAGAATTGATCGAGAATAAAAGACGCTGTATGTATTAAATATGGATCGGTTGAAAACTATGACAAAAAAAAATTCTCGTGTATTAAATAGCTGAAATCTAAGAACATTCACGTTCACAATATTCAAAATATATACAGTATTTCCAGAAAAGTGATGATCGTTTCGAAGAAGCGGGAGATTTAAGTAAACATTTCATCGGTTTCGATTCTGTACCTCTCACATTACAGGTTCTGGTTACTTCAGCGGGTCTAATCTTTAAATAAAGTAAAATGTCTTTTACTTTCACAAACAATTTTGACCTTCTCTCTACAACTGGATATTTTTCTCCATACTGAATGTTCCATCTTGACGTATTAGCGTCGTTTGAAACTCGTTCTCTCCATTCTTTTAGCATACAACTGTGGCGTATATATTATACGAGTACTACTACTACCCTGCCCAGTCAAAATAGAACTCGTCCAGTTCGTTCTACTCAATTCGTTAATTAAATTACGTACATTGAGCACAAGTCGTAGACTGAACCATGTTATCCGACGACTCTGGACAATGCAACATATGCATAAGTCGTAAAATAAATCTGTATCTTCGCCCAAATAACATAGCTTATTTTATTGTGTAACATTTACACTGACGACTGTATAAGCCACGTTCCCTCACGTTAAAAACTTATTCTCAAGGCATACAAACCATGAACCCAGACAGAGAATTACATTTTCTGAAGTACAATTTCGCTGTAGAATACGGGGATGAATCTCCAAAATATTTTATATTCCAATCAGGTTCGCATTCTTCCATTTCAAGACTATAATTCGTTGTAAATACCTTCAATTACGAAAGTCAAAATTTCCCCGTTCAAAACCAGGATTGTGAGCTTAGTTTTCTGTCGGATTGATCAAAAGGTTCGTGCGATTTTAGAAATAAGGAACGCAATTAAATAATCTAGAAAAAGGAACTAGGCGGATTCTAGAATATAGAACAATATTAAAAGTTAACAGCTCTTGTTCGTGAGGTATTGAAATCTCTATTATTAACAATGTATTTTCCTGAGAAAAGTAAATTCAGAAAATCCACATGTTGACGAATCATTCACGTATGAGACCTGTCACTTTTGCTATTAAGTCGAAATATTCATTTCCAGTTGCAAAACGTTAGACATCGATGAAAGCACGACTCTTCCACGCCTCAAAAGGGAAATCGATGTTCTCGTCGTACCTTGACCAAAAGTACACGCACCCAAGGGTTTTTGTTTGCACTCGTTCAAAGAGCACCGGAAATAAAGGTAATCAAGAGAAGTCTGTGATTTGAAACGGTCACGATCTCGAATTACTGTCAACTCCAGAAGGGTACACAATGCCTGGGAATAAAGCTCGGGATCTTAGAAGTGAATAAAAGTAACAGGTGAATTAAATGTAGATCACGACGTCGACTGAAACGGATATGAGTTGATCGGCGAACGTTTTAGCAACTCATCGCGCATTCTCATTTCCACCTGACGGCGCAACTTCTGGAAGTCTTATTTCGGGGTTGACACAAAATTGCACGACTTCCGTTGACTTTTCAAGCGGGGATTTTTTTTATATTACGATGAATGCACGAATTTGGTGTTGGTCTGATCGTTCTCATGGTAAAACTAAATCGTCAAGACAATATAGATTGAAATCTTTCAAATGTCGATTCATGTTATAAGTCGACAAATCATTACAATTGAAACGCAATACAATGATTAATAATAATAACGATACTAGCAATAAAATATTATTAAAGTAGGCTAATAATTAGAGACTCTTTACAAGCCACAAAACTACCAACTCATGCAAAAATCAGTTATCTTTAACACACCTCGCATAGTTCGGCGATTCTTATACACGTGATGTTAGATATAACACTTTCATGTTCTCTCCAAACCTAAATTACCATACATGTGGTTAAGACGGATCTCTCACTCCTTCAACCACAAGAAACCGACAGAAAGTCGTGAAAGAGATGCGCATTAGTACTACATTTCTTCAAGAAAAACTGTTTCATTAATTAAATTGTAAGCACAGGTATAACTAGCCATCATAACAAGTAAAGGATGCCTAACACAGATTGAACGACATATTTGTCGGTAGATAACTTGACTGAATGAACCGACAAGGACTTCGCCACAGCATGTGACAGTCCATTTTAGCTTTCATTACTACTGATTTGAGTAGTAAAGTATAATTTCTCGTAAATGTTTTACCCCTAATTGTAACGCATATTTTACCTCTAATTCTAACATTTTTTCTTAAATTCTCATCGCACAATTACCTATGATCAAGACAAAATTCTTCCAACTGGAAGTGAGGTTAAAATTATTTGAGGAAGGTCAAGCAACAACTTTCAATAATGTATTTCTGAAATTCTTGAATATAACTGAGAACAATATCTGTCATGCATATATTTCTTCCGTGTACCCTCCACGCGTAGAGCAGATATGTCATAACTTTCGGTCAGGTGAAAATGGCAGCGAGCCGGGAATCGAACCCAGGACTCCTGCTTTGATTGTACGGGTTTTAATTACTAGACCAACCGTTCGCCTTCTACGTCTTTACACATAGGTCTGGGTAGAAATGGTGTACAATTGTGGAAGGCGGTGGTGTAGTGGTTAACACCCCTGCGATCAATGCAGGGGTCCCGGGTTCGATTCTCAGCTCGCCGCCATTTTCACCTGTCCGAACGTTATCACAATCGCTGTTACGATTTTCATCCGCTTTTTTCTGTAACCCTCATATTTTCCAACCAGTCATTCGAAGCCAAGCTCTCAGCCTCCGAACACGGAAGAAACATCAATTTTCCGACAACCGAAAGGAAAGGGAGAATTTTCAACTTCCGAAGGTAATAACTATCGCCCGGCAATACACGAGCCACGGGTTCGTAACCTCCCACTCCATCATCTGTGTAAAAGCGTCTTTACAAAACGCTACCACAGGACTGTGGAAGGGAAAGACAAAACCTCTTGGAAATTCTATCACATCTCTCGTCCTGCGGTCAGGATGGTTACGGGAGCGAAAGCGAGGGTAGAAATTGCGGTGGCCGTGGAGTGACACAGGTAGTGTTGACCGACGGTGCGGGGGAACCCTTGTCGTAATTTCCGAAACAACCATTGCTCTTGGACTCATTGATTCTTTTATATATATTTTTTATATTATAAATAAAATAGCTGAAATCGAACGAAAAATACTTTTAATCGTACAGCAGGTTTCCAGTACATCGCTTAGCAAATGTTACATGCGATAAATAATATTACATAAGTTAAATACCCGCAACATTAATGATGGATATTCACGAATTGTATTTCAGATACCAGTGACTGCTGAAGCTGTATTATTATTATTATTATTAATTTGTGGTGCACTTGTTTTTTTTTCTCTGTTCTAACAGGTAGTTGGGGCGGGCTTAAACGCCAAGCCGGAAATAAAATTTGGTCTTAGTGAAGACTAAGAAATTTCCATGTTATTGATATTATTTACGTCTACAATCATTATAGTCTACATTAAAAGGTCGATTACAATTTAAATTTAAATTTCCTTATTAGCTGACATGTTTGTAATATAACGGTTTTTTGCATTTCTGGCAGTACATTTCTGGTCAATGACAATTTTGCAAGATTTCCTTTCAGTGTTTTGGAACTGACTCCAGTTGCTGAAATTATTAAGGGGATAATTAATACTTCATTTTGTTTCCAAATCTTTTGAATTTCTGTCTGCAGTGCCTGATATTTTTGAATGTTTGTTTGTTCTGTCTTTTTTACATTGTTAGTGGAGGGAACAGCTACATTAATAATAAAAGTTTTTCTTCTAGATTTGTCTTATTATATTATTATTATTGGGGTTATAGTGCTCACTAACAACAGGTCATTTTAAACCCTCTTGAAGCTTAATTCCACTCGCAAATTGCAGTTTTTACAAAACGGCGTTGAATGGAAAAAATGACGGATAAAGGAGACTATTCACTTAAAGTAACACACAATTATGAGCAGCAAATCGTTTGTGAATACGAATTTAATTGAATTATAAAAAGAAAATAGGTCATGGTTAAAATTTTAGGTAATGGCGGATTTACAGTCCAGAAAATAATCTATGTACTGATTTTTTGGCTGAAGATTTACTCTGACGGGAGGAAATGGGCAATTTACACTTATGATGATGGTAACAATAAAGTTATTGTCAAAAAAAACAGTTTTAAACTGGGTTAAATGTTCCGATTAAAGGCTGAAAAGGCGGTTGTTAATATAATATTTCTTCACCTCAAGGTAAAATACATTTAGTTAGCTGTTATAACATCGACTGACCACTAACAAATTCATCATAAAAAAAGTTATTGGAGAAAACCATACTATTATCAAACCATGCAACAAAATTACATGATGGAAGAAAATTAATTTAAAATATTCTTGCTGAAGTTTAATTTAACATGATACGAGAAATTGAAAAAAAAAATTTTTTTGTTTACATCAACGGGTGCGGGCAATAGGTCCCGTGTTCTTTAAGAAGGTAAGAGATACAAATCGCGAGGATGGGTAGTTACCAGTGTCATTTCTGATTTCCTTGTTAAATGACACGAGTTATGAACCTTGTACCTCTACCTTAATATTGTCAGTCCACATTTATTTCGAGTTTGTTCTTTAGTAATGGGATTCACGTAGTTCATCTATTCTCCACTGCATGGCGCCACATGTCGGAAGTACCCTACCACACTCCATAGCGCAATTATATTCCGATGATACAATTAATATTCGCTATGTAAGTAACCAACGAATGTACACACGATCACAAAAGATTGCAGAAAATGAATATTACTCCGATATACAATTACAATAATGTCAGTTGTTGCAACTCCTTTACTGGGTAACGAAGAGATCAAACGGTTATATGGATTTGGAAATATGCCCATTTTGATAGTGAGATTAATTATTCGGATTTTCAGAAAATGCTGATTTCTTGAACAATACAGATATTGGTATCCAGAGGTGAAACTCAATTTCTTGGAGTTAATATACATTTCACGTGTGTTCCAAAGTCTGTGTTCGTACATCCTTCCACTAGCTTTTGCTTACAATTTTAAAATAATATTACTAATAAGAAACTCAAATACCAATAAGAGGGAAATGGGAAAGAAAAACAACATAGAAAACAAAATTATATATCCCGGGTACGGTTTGAGAATGTGCACAATATACATATAATTTCTCAACGTATTTTCTATAACTCGGGGAGTTCCTTACCACTGGTGAAAATTCTATGGTAACTGATAAATATGCGTTGTAGTGGTCGCTCAACACCGTAGTTTTGAAAAGGAAGACTGAATAGTTTGAATTTTATAAAATTTAGTTATTATTATTCTCTTTCTTAACATAACCACGGGTCCTGCATTTTAATCTTTATAAAAATTGTATTATTGAAGGAATAAATTGTTATGATTATTTAGTGAATCTTGTCAGGAATATTCGGAATATCCCAAAAGATTTTATTTAGCTGTCTTTCCATTCAAATTGCAACTTCTTTTCTACTAATTCTCATAACGTAACAACGTATTCACCATCACAAATACTACACACTACGTTTTGAAGACAACTTATAAGTCATTAATTATTAACGTATCAAAATGTCACGAGAAACACAAAAAGGAAGCTGACACATCAACAATAACAACAACAAAACACATGAAGGTTTTTAGAGTTTGAGAACTGCTTCGAATGAAACTGATTTTAAGCTGTCCGTGATATTCTTATAAACCATGAGAAATATGAAGGATTTTGATAAAAAAATATTGAAATAGTTAATTTGTGAATTAATGTATACACCAACCCACGGTACACAAGTTTTTCTCAACATAACAAAAACATACCCAATTTTATTTTTGAAACGTAAGGGGGAAGAACATACTCGGGCAAACGATGCCAGAAAACGATTTCATCAACTAGGAGTGTACGAAACATCTTAACAACCGAATATTTTAGATTTTAGTGATGTATGGTAGACGCCTCCGAGTATCAAAGTAGGATATTCGAATACTATAGTATCTGATGAATAGACGATAGGACGGAAATAAGTTAAAAGTTAAATTGATCCGTGTTTCATTCGAATATTTTTATTGCTAAGTAACATACTCTTAAAAGAAGAGGAAATATATTGAAAGCAGGGTTCCATTTTACTCGCAACATATTTATTGATTACCTTACGATTTTCTTACTGCTTATAGTGGCAACTATATGACAAATGTTATTTCCAGGGTTTTTATCAACATATTCATTCGTTAACGGATCTACCGATTTTCATACTGAAATATGTCACAGACCCTTAAAGTTTACAAATCTACTTGACACGAATTCTGTACATCAAAAATATGCTTTAAATTTAACAAACTCACGGGAATTCCACTGAAGCAAGAGTTCTTGTGTCCCAAGAATGCAACTCACTTAAAATTCGGAAACTAGTTTTGGAAGCGGCAAAGCGCGAGACGAAAAATTGGTCGTCGTCACATTTGAAGAAACGCGGTCCTCGCGATGTGGTGTGGTGTGGTGAGGAGGGAAGTGGGGGTATCTTGCTAGAGTGCGATGTAGGGGCAATGTGAGGTAGCCCCAGTGTGGAGGGGGCGGGGACGATGCTGAGGAGAAATGCCAGACGCTGAGCCGCGTGNGGAGGAGGAGGGGGGGGAGGACAGAGGAGTCCTCGCGGTGCGCGAGGTCGTTCCAGGAGGCGGGAGATTCTATTAACACATAATTTACCGGTGCGTCCCGTGATTTATCACCTGTGGCTTCCGAAGACGCCGCAACGGCGGAGGGAGGCGACGGCGGGAGCTGACAGCGGAGGAGACCTTCGACGTGGAGAGAGGTGATGGTGGTGGAGAGGAAGGGCAAGATTTGATCATACGTGGATAAAGAAATGGCGGGGCATATTCTACGATTGCGCAGTAATTGGTAGAGAAAGAGGAAGTTTATTGGTAAAAGTGAAAAATACAGATATTGGGAACGATATCTAAACAACGAACAGACATTCCTTCATTTCGAAGAAATTGCGACGGAATCAATGTTGGTAAGACGAGAGGCAAGAATGGCTGATGTTGGGTGGTAGAAGTATTCGATCTCCACTAGTTGGGGACAGGCTACGCCACGATTGGGTTAATGCGCGTGACGTCAATAGAACTGCTTAGAGGCAAATAGAAACGAGGAAGCAAATGTACTTAGTTAAGAGAAAGAAGAATAAAGTTATAACATTAAGAGAAAAAACCGGTAAGGTGTGTAAACTCTGGTAATGGCTTTGTGCTGATGTACAAGAAGTCAACAAAGAAAATGCAGAAAAAGAAAGATTGTTGAATAAATCGAGTACGGTCACGTATGAAAAGTGTGTTACCGATTGGAACTTACTGTAGGACCTTAGACGACTCAGTGTTTGGGACAGTAATGGAGTTAAGATGGGAGGAATGGGGGTCGAACTCAAGCTCCCTCCTCCGAAAACGAGGGGAAAATTTTGTTTGTTTTGTATTTCGTAAAAAATATATTATTTTAACTACAGAGATAATGAGAGATAACAGTTTAAATAATTAACATTTGATAATGTTAGGTCATAGGATGAAGATTTGACATACCAAATACATAAGTAAATAAATAAATACACATATAACAAAATAGTCTTAAAACGAAACAATCTTATGTTTCGTGCGTATGCCAATATCACAAGTATATTGTTTCAGAATCGTAAATTGCAACATTTTGCGACGAATTTTCTATACCCCCAGACACCCCAGAAATCTACGATCAAATAAAATCTTCGATAGCCCTTAAAAAATCCTGAATGGGTCCAGGGTGAAGATGATTGCACCAATCTTGTTGACATCAAATTTGCTGTTAGATAAAAAAAGGCTAGTGGTAGAGTTGTATTGTAATGTAGCATAACTCGATGTAAATAACAATTAAATAATATAACTCCATATTGGTCTCTTAAATTGGGATATATTTAATCAAAAATTGATTGCGATTGAATGATGTAACTTCGAACGAGAAAAACACGGGAATTATCACAGCAGGTGAGATACAAAGGTCGTTGACGAACCCTAAAGTCCCACAAAAAAAGATACAAAGGTAGCCCAGAATCCTGGTAGTTCTGACGAAAACTATTTTTCTAAACTCCTGCTTAACTGTAAAGAACTAAATGCAAAAAAATTAATTGGAAAGTTAACTTTTAATGGTGAACTTAATTATCATAGTGCTATCCCCATTCACTAGTACAACCACTATGAGGTGTCATTAGTTATTTTAATGTAGTTTTTTCCTGATACCCCAGTTACCGACATAATCAGCACCTAGGATCTGATAACTCATCATTTAATCCAAAGCACTCTGTTCATATTCAGTACTCTAAGAATTTCTTCAATTTTCCCTAAAATTTTCTTTCTCGTTCTATCTTATTTCTTTCTAATAAATATATTTTTCTTTATGTCCTCCTTTCCAAATATATTTCAACTCCATTATCCGTGCTACATAATCCAAAAGATTTCAAATCTAGTAGTGAGTTAAAGCGAAAGTGATAGTGAAGGATAAAGGTGTTGGCGAAAATGAAATGAAATAGTGGAAACGCACAGGTGGCCACCGGTTCGGCTTCTTGCGTCTCCACCTCCATCACTCTCAAGGTCACTCCCTCCATCCGCTACCTCCCACATTCCTTACCCTTCCCTTTCCTCTATCCGTTTTCGCAGCTTCTGTGGATGAGAAGATGTATCTCATTTTAAGCACATCGGAACATTTATTCAATGTACGTTATCACAATAAATAAATTGGTGAGTTATTAATTAAACCGATTACTAAAGGAATTTGTGTGTAGAAATAGTCTCTCTCTGATGTTATCACGTTCATAGTTCAATGTGAAAAAAATGTTTATGACTCTATAGATAGGTTCGTATAACGCTGAAAATGATTGAAATTCAAAATTAAATGATGGTTCATGAATATAATGATTAAATGGATGTCATAACATCACGGGACAGAAGTTTTGTGCAACTAATGGTTATTCGTAAAGTAGTCCACTGAAAATGCTCCAAATTTCGGAGTGATAATATTGATGTTATGTCGTAGTATCTATTGAAGCTACTACAGTAATTCCACGTAACTGAATTGTTTGCACTTAACCTCTACTTACTGTATCAGCTTCAATAGATACTATCACTCTAAAATTTACTAAGTAAACGATAATATTATTTGGAGCTATTTCTGTAAACTACTTCACAAATCATTATCAGTTTTGACACATTGGGTTGAAAAATTTACTTGACAACTTCAAAGAGTTCGACAAACATTTGCCATTATACGATTGAAGTTAGTTTTGATTTTTTTAAATGTCAATGGCAAAAATTTCTCCTGAAATGCAAAGTANTTTTTTTGTGGGGCTTTAGGGCTCGTCAACATCAAAGGTCATTAGAGCCCTTAAAACTTGTACAGGTAGGGAAAATGCAGTTACGCACTAGGGAGAGCCAACATGACTCTCCCCGTGTGGGACTCGCCGAATAACTCAACCATACCCACTAAAAACCCACCTGAATTACAACTCAAAACTCAAATCCCAACATATCTCAAGACTTTACTTAAAAACTTTTTTTTTAAGAAGAAGAAAGAGGAAAATGAAAGATACCCTAGCCCTAATAGCGTCGGGATCGAAAAGAACAAGAGATGACCAAGGAAGGTAAGGAAAGAGAAAGGAAGGAGACTGCACAAGTAAGTGGAAGTAATGCCAGACTCAGCTCGGGGTCCCATGTTCGCCAAACACGTACTTACTAGATGTAAGTCCCCTGGGGGGTATATAAGTTAAACCTACGCCTGAACTGTAAAGTTCATTTTCAGTAATTGAGGTATTTGATTGATACGGAGACTGTTCTTTCGCAATGCGTGAGCACTTTCTCCGAATTCGAGGGGTTGGGAAAATTACTTCAGTCTTCATTCTTTCATTCCTTCTCATAACGCTGCGTGAAGCCTATCACTTTCATCTTCACCAACTTCTTAAATCAGTTTCTTATTCCTGCGAGCTCTTGCTTCTGCTATGCTACTGCTGTTCTGTCTCCGTGAGCCGTAGCGGACAAAACGTCCCCTCGGCACGCACAGAAACTTTTTAAAAACAATTTGGCCCCCACCCTGCCCCCTCCACTCTCTACCATTCTCACGCGCGCAGGGAAATGCGAGTCATTTCGGCGTCACCTTAACGATCTCGACGCCCCCTTTATCCCATGCCTCTCCCGAAAAACTTCCCAACTTGATTCAATTTTCTCTCACCTGCTTGAGCCTCCATGGAAGGCCTTTCGTGTCGGTGCCGACGGCTACATGGTGATATATTGCTCCAAACGACCGGCAGCGCTGGTGTGACGCGTCTTGACTGTCGTATGTCTTCCATTCCCCCCACTCCGCGACGCCATAGCAACAGAAGACGCCGAAAGGAAAGCCATATGTTATGGCTCGGAATCAAGCCGTTGTTTCCATTTCTGTTATACAGAGTTGTGTTCATTTTTCAATCGAGTGGGTTGAGTAACAAAAGGGTTACGATTTGTCATTGGTAGCTGCTTTTGTTATGCTTGACAAATGACGATATTATATACTGTACATTCTCGATTCGGAAGATATACGGTCGGGACAAAATACGTGAGAAACTACCCTTTAATGAAAAATCATTTGTATTTTCCTCAATGATAACAATATACACTACATTATCATCTGAGGTTGCGTGTCCTAAAAATTCATATTACATCAAATTCTAAAACAAATATTATATTTTTATTGCAATATTGAGTGTTTTTTACGATAAATTTGACAATTACTGCGTTTTTGATAATAAATAAATTAATTTATTATTATTTATTATCATCAATGACAATGACTACTATTTCGATAATAAATTGATTAGTTTATTATTATTATTATTATCATTATTATTATTATTATATCAAATTTGACTAGTAATGTCAAATAAATCCATAAAATAACAAAGTATACAGTACACGATCTGATGAAGCTACCACAAAAGGAACTCATTTCGTTGACCATCTGAAATTCAAGTTATTGCGCAGATAAGGACAATAAAAAATTACACAAAATGACTAGCTCATCCACTAGTGATTTTCTCAAGGATCTCATTTAATATCTCAAAAGCAAGCAATCAACCATAAGTGAGAAGAACCATGACAATAGTAGTTTACTTTCAAAACATGAGAAGAAAAATCTCTTTTCCGATTTTTTGATAACATTCAATTCCTCCATTACGATATTATATCCGCGTTGAGTAAACTCAACTTGTCAACTATTCACACAACTTGGATATAATTACCGAAATATTTCTTATTAATTAATAATTCTTTCTTTTGATTTTTACTATTGGATGAGGCCAATTATTTTCTAATTTTTAAAACTTGATAATAAATTTAGATTGAGTTTGATTCCTTCTTTGACAAGGGTTGCATTGTCTTCAGTCACGTGATACGGCTGCCATTACCGTTAGAACAGTATTTTTCGCAGTTCTTGTAAATGCCCTCTGAAGTATAGAAATCTTAACGTCATTGCGTTCCTTTTTCTATTTGCTATTTTTTAGTAGGTTTTTCGCTATGTTAAGCCGGTACTTTTGCCAGAATGTAAAAAAAAACATAAGCCCGTGAAAGCTTCCTTATATTCGACCACAGTAATTTAAAGTCAAAGAATTCAAAATTCTGCGGCGTAAGGGCATGAAAATACTTCGCCACTAGATAGGAAACAGTTCAAACTTCATTTGAAACGTTCTTGGGGGTACTTATCCTAGTCGCTCAGACAGATATAATACCTTAATTGAAGGTAAATTAACATTAGTTAATCAAATAGTCATGAATATATAAATGTAGATTGCCCTCATCGTAACTGGTAATTTTTTGACCTCTTATCGTGTCTTCGGTATCGTGTCTTTCCTTAATTTTTACCATTCTTTCTTGAAATTTAAAATATAATTCTTTATACCCACAAAGGGCTATTGGTAGAAACTGTACAAACACATAGAATACAACTGACAATAAGTAAATTTAGAAAAACCTGTGTGGAAAAATAAGGTAACCACAAATAGTACAACACAGTGTCACAGTATAGTATAATGCATTTTGTTTAACATGTTAATCAACACTATTTAAAGACAACAAGACGCCAAAAACATTTATTCCATTTCATATATGAACCATAATTCATGAAAGTGTTCCTGAATGAGCATGAAATCATAATAAACACCTCGTGAATTTTAAATAATTTTAATTCCGAGCAACAAAACCGAACAAGTTTGATATGGCAGTATTCTTTCCTGAACTTCAATAATTGCGCAGCTAAAGAGTTTTAAAAATCTCATAAGTTTTGTACATAGTTGTGTCTTCCAAAATGTGACCTTTGTGTCTTACAATAAGACGAGAATATATTATTTTATCATTATATTCGCGAAAATTACACAGATACTTTGGTCAAATACTCAGGAACATTACTCAAATATTTCGATAACGACACGGAGCGAATTAAAAATTTGTGCAGGTTCTATGCCAGTATCACTAGATCATCAAATACCATTTGCGGTTTCAGAGCATGACGAGTTACAGAAAAAAACGTGTTATTTTTGGTAACGGTTCATAAATTTGGAATATATTACCAAATGAGAAATTAATATTATTAAAAATGAAACTGATGATAAAGTATAAATTTAATTAGTTATAATGAAACAAATTAAATAATGGCTAATATGCATTGGCATATTAATGGAATCCAAGTCGTTTATTGTTTTGTTGAGACTATAAATGAAATATTAATTTGAAAGAATGGAACAGCTTTTATTTTAATAAATAAAATTATGACACAAAATTGATTAGCGCACCTTCAAGATTTTATTTACCTTCATGATATACAATCATCTATAATTAAGAAAACATTCTTTTATTTTCAATTGCATCTTGGAGATATTTTCAAATTCTAATATTTTTTTAGATTTGGTTCAAGTGAGCTAATGGTTGACAATCATTTTAATTCCCTTTAAGGTCCCTGATAAAAAGTAACAAATTTTGTCTGACAGAAAATACTGTGTTTCTCGAAGTTTATCTCCATCCGAAATGCGGTAATATTGAAAACATATTAATAAATAAAAATAATGAATATTTCCTATTGTTTAAGTGTTAAATGGTAGTATGTATTGAAGTGTATGGCACCAAGACATTGTGATACCTAGACACACGTAACAAAAATCTGCTATGACCTGAGGCATAAGGAGCAATGGCAAGCCTCCAAATTTATCGACTTGACGTCACATAGAGTTATGGTTCTCCAGAGGGAATACAGAAAGCACTCCATCTTGTAGGAGACTCAGTTTAAAGGAACAAAAATCGCTTCGAGATTGTATTTGCAAGGGAAGCACATTGCTCACTCCAATCATGGTAATTCTAGTAATGAGAACTACAAGGTGTGCAATAATTTATAAATATACGTATTTCATATTGAATATATGGATTGTTATGAAAAGATTGTTTTGTTTCTCTCACTCCAAAATTATTATTAATTTATAAGATTAAATATTATGGAAAAGTGAAGACGAATTTATTCTTGTGACTGTTGTCCATGATGATTAATATACATAAAACCTCCCGATCAAAATTATCTTTAAAAGCATGTACTTGATACGTTTGTGGTGCATCTCTTCACCATCTTCAGTGAGCGATTCGACCTCCAGGATGAATTGTAGTTTCGGGAGGCATTCATTTTGAAGTTAAGATGTTGAGGAAGTGATCAAACTGTTTGAGACTCGTATTACGAGACGCAATTATTAAGAATTTTTAAAATAAGGGATGATAACACTACACTGATTTCCTTATTGGGATTCTTCGTGTTAACTTACATCTTACTTTCAGTGATGTTTGAATTAGAGGTCACTTATTCAAAGTTTGTATTGTAAACACCCTTCCCACTTGGCCACCTTATTTATTTATTCGTTAAATGGCACGTAAGTTCAAGAAACGATGTTCGGGAAGAAGGAGAAATCTATAAAACTACCTTTAAAAATAGCTCAATAATTAGAGGAATGTTAGATTTTCGAATTTGATTTTTTATAAAGGTATTTACACCTTTCTTTATGAATGCTACACCTTTCACTCCTCGCTCAACACGTGGGTTTATTAAAGTAATGTAAAACCCTATTCCGAGCATTGTGGAATCTATCTCGTTTTCATGAGGGAGTTTTTGCGTACCTGCGAGTTATCGTATCGAGATCTTTTCTGCGCATGCTCAGAAGCTAACGGCTCCTAGCGTAGTACGTTAAAATGCCTGTTGGCGTATGATGTTAGTGGTACGCTAGTGAGAGAAGTCATAACGGATTCTGATCTGGATTTCGGGATATGTTGATATGAGTGGGTTTGCGAGAGATTTGTTGGTTGTCTGTGGAGTATGAGCATATAATGTTGTATTCACAGTACAATTTACTAGTCTACTTTGCACAGAAGTAGTTTGTTTGGGTTTACAATTCTTAGAATTATTTGATTCGAAGATACGCTATGCAAAATGCATCGATTACACTCGTTCTGTCCCTGTGCGTTACGCGGGTAGCTTCATCAACGTAACGTATATGCTGGGAAGTGTGTACGTCACGCAAAAACTCTCCATTTTCTGGTTTACGGTCACTGCATTTCAAACAAATAATTAAAAAATATAAAGTCAATTATCACTATGAAATCTGTGACACCCTTTTCCTTTCATTGTACTTGTACAACCACAACCTGACTGCAGGCGACCTCCTTTGCCACAACGTAGCCAGCTGGGACAACTTCATCTGCAACTGCCTCGGAGAACCCTGTGTACCAACTTGGGTCTGTGAGTCGCCTCAGGACAAGATTACAGGCTTGAAAGAATACAAGAGGACAGAGAGAGGTACAGAACTTGTGCACAGGAAAAGGAGGAAACTTAGCAGCGGTGAAGCACAAAGGATGTGAATAACAAAGAGGAAACGCGTCAGTATTACCAACATGAGATTTCTTCACGAAATTTGTTAGTGTAATGATGACAGAATGGCTGAAATTGAATTTGATTATATGAATGTGTGGTATTTCAAAACCAGTATTGATTAAAAACATGAAATCGGTAGATCAGATCTACAAAAATGCAATTAATTCTTCGAGCGGGTTATTCCATATCAAATCAACGAAGGACCTAAACGTCTCCATCCTAGATTCTGATACAATTTCGTAGCGTGGTAGTCATCATATAGATTAAGAAAAGTACCAAATATTGTTGTGAAGCTTTAACCCATTTGGAAGTTACAACAATCTAAAGTTTATACAAAACGCCCCGAAACGGCTCTACACAAAACTTTTGAGTTGCTTAGGAAGTTCTTCTAATTGAAATAGAGAGCTGGTAGAGATAACATTTTACAGCTAATTTTATAATTTTACATTGCGGAAAAAATTAACATGTTCAAAATCAGACTTTTGAGTTTTAAGTCCGCCCCTTTGAAAACTTTCAAAGTAACATTGAAATACTTCATATCCTTGTTAATCATCACGGAAAATATGAAAGTGGGATGAAAATGGGTTCAGTGTTATAACATTAAAAGAATGTATGTTTTTTGACGCGTACCGCGCGCGGAACTATATTTTTTTCACTAAAAGAACGGACAGAATTTTACTTATCTTGAAATTTGATAATAACCATTTTACCTATATACGGCAGTAAGTAACTTTCCATATGGAAACGGGGGAGGGGGAGGAGTAACATCGAATTTTTGAATGAAAATCTTACCTACCATACCCGATTTTAATTTTATATGCAAAAAGGATTAACTTTCTTTGAAACATTTTTTCCGTTTGTTCCAGATAGCGCTTCAATCGATCGAACTGAATCAACACTTCATAGACTTCTTCTTAAGCTCCATAAACTGAAGTACATGTACGTAAAGTCTAGAATACTTTTTATCTCTCGTTTCATGGAAACTAATACTCTCTCTGGACAGAACAAAGTTATCATTAAAAAATTAAGAGTGACTAAACTCACCAAAATTGAAAAATTCAGCGATGAATAAATCGTGAAAATAATGAGAGTTTCATTTGGTTTCTTCTCGGTATTTGATAGAGGTAAGATATTGTGTCGAGCGTTGTACAGGGAGTGTGAATTAAAAAATTACTTAAGACCACGTGGAGATAGAAATGTAACGAGATGTAACCGATGGAGCGAAAGCGCGGTGTTGTCATTTGTTTGCTACAAGGAGTGACGTAGCGTTCCATTCCCATACCCATTCCAAACGGCATGCCAAGGCACCCACACAAAGACTGATACAACCCGTGGTAAAACCAACTTCAGACAGTTAAATAACTTAATTAATTGATAATTGAATAAAATGAAAAATGAAAATATTCTTTCAACCAAACTTTAGAGACCAAGCTCTCTCTCCATCACCGTTACCATATCAATTACTACCGGTTGCACCATTCGGTTGATGTACGCGGTAACATCCCAATGTAAATTCAATAAGATTCTGTTTCACTGACATAAGTGAAACGTTTGTGTGTCTACAGCGACAAGAAGAGTCTACAAATTATATATACAAATATGTACAAATTATTATTATGATTTATTGAAAATGACGAAAAACGTTGATTCCACNCCCCCCCCCCCATTGTCCATTGGACCTGAACTCTTAACAGACAGAATTGAAGTTGATAAATGGCATACCTTGTGAAAGTGTTTCCAGATTAGTAATTGTTATTATTTGTAATATAATTGTTATTGTTATTAACAATGCCGCTTAATAAAATTAATAATACCAGATTAATAACTTCAATGAATAATTATTGTTATTAATAATACCAGATTGTTAATTATTTATTTGATACATATTATTTAAAGATATTATTTATAAAATTTGTGTTGTAAAACCATAATTTTAAAAAAATGCTCCAAAGCTCCCCTGTTAATTCCCCCCCCCCTTGATTACTGTCTAGATCCGCCACTGATTCCACGTATTTCAATGATATTTTAAATAAGGAATCTAGTTCCGTGTACTCTAATGACCTCGATGTTGACGAGTCCTAAAGCCTCAACAAACAAACAAAAAATACGTATCACCAATTATCTGTTCTCCATCTTCTCAAATTCCCCCGCCACATTTCCACGACATCCTCCATCCATCCGGAGCCAAGGATCCAGCGACGATGACGTCACCATAACCGCCTCCAAGTGCAAACGCCGCGCCGCGCCGCGTAGCAGCCGCTCGCACATCTTGTGAACTCGCCGCGTTATCGCGCTTCGTTGGACAGAGAAACTGTCCCGAGGGCGAATGTGCACGCGAGTGGTCGGAACACAAAACGGGGAAGCATGCCGCCGCGGAGTCGGGTGGCGTCGGAGGCGCCCTCGCACCAAAGAGGGGGGCGCTTACGGAGGAAGAGAGACTGTGGGAAATAGAACCGTCGCAGTGCCCTAGGGTGTCACGACGCTACCGTTCCCCGCAACTGCATTGGAGAAACTATCGCTGTGAATCTAGGGAACTACTTCGGATCTTTGGTTATCTTGGCTACTATGTACTCTCTATCAGTGGCGGACCTAGTCAAGGAGGGAATTGGCTAACCGGGGAGGAATCTGGGGATCATTTCTGTTTGAAAATCATGGTTTCACAATACAAATTTTATAAATATATCTTGTAAATAAAATACATCATCAAATAGATAATCAACTATGAACAATATTAAATGTAACGAAATTTATTAATTGTTTAAAGTGGCAAAGTATGACTTTATCTGTTGAGAGTTGAGGTCCAATGAGGGGGGGGGGGCAATAACCCTCTTAGCCACCCCCCAACCTCATAGATCCGTCAGTGCTCTGTATCGCCCGATTCATAATTATGCTCTATGGAGGGGAGCGTACTCACGACGCCATTTTTGTATCACATTGACAGATTGACATGTAAAGTAAAGCCGTTAGCGCCGTGCTTCGTAATATTGGTTTATTATTGCAGATTTCTAGCATACAACATCTTGAGAGTTTCAATGTGTTCGTCATTTTAATATCACGGCTTTTATGGTTCAGAAGTTAGGTATTAAATGAGTATAAATACTTCGAAACATAGGTAAGTAAACTAAGGTTACGTTCTTTAACTGCAATTAAACAAATAAAAATGTACGTTGATCCTGAAAAAATACTTTGTTTAATTCTTTGAACATTTATTTTTATGCTACTATTAAAATGAAGAACACAAATGAGTTTATTCGTGCAGTATACGTAGAAAGTGTCTATGTCAAACGAACATAAAATAATTACATACTTTTTTCAAAGTTGGAATTGGCTTCCTTCTAATTGGACATAATATTCACAATACGACGAAAATCCAAGTCCTCTCTGGAATTCAAAAATTTTATTTTTTAAATTATTTGAAATTAAACTAGGAATGAATAAGTTCAGCGCAGTGTTTACAATACACTGAATGCATCACTAAGGAACAAAAACGACGGCTACGTATGCTTCTCCTTATAGAGCTCTACCTTAACTCACCGACAGCGGAGGTTTTGTAGTAGTTTCTTCGCTTGTATGGCAGAGAGAAAAATCGCGTGTTTCATTTCCCGCTCAGCTGAACTACGTGAAGTTTTCATCTACGGTTCCTCTCACCTACGCCAGACTAAAGTCGGTAGGGTACCTTAGCTTTCCCGTTAAACCGAAATCTCTACTTCCCAATTCATTCATCCAAACGGTGTTAACCTCGCCACAACATACATATAGGATTATTCGGAGTTTTTGCATAGCGTACCTGCGAGATATCGTATACGCTATCAACATGCAAGTTACTTTTGTGTATGATCAGAAGTCAATGGTACACTAACACTCGTACGTTACAACGCGTCTGTTTGCGTACGGAGATAGTGATGTGCTAGTGAGGAAGTCATGGTGGATTTTAGTCTCGGTTTGAGGTTATGTTTATATTTCAGATTTGTTGGTTGTGTGGACCGTGCATGTGCTTATGTGCTCACAGTACAGTTTATTTTTGTACGCTTGCATAAAAGTAGTTTGGTTGGATTTACAATTTTTAGTGT
This sequence comes from Laupala kohalensis, assembly GCA_002313205.1. NCBI lineage: Eukaryota > Metazoa > Arthropoda > Insecta > Orthoptera > Trigonidiidae > Laupala > Laupala kohalensis. Next base: position 697,640 of record NNCF01126330.1, on the reverse strand, counting down.
CATTTGAGTCGAGGATACGCCATGCAACATGGATCGATTACACTATGTTCATTCCTTCCCTGTGCGTTACGTGGTTAGCATCATCAACATAACGTACTCGCTAGAAAGCGTGTACGTCGTGCAATAACTCTCTAAGAAATAAATAAATAAATAACCCACCACCGGAGAGTAGATGCTATGCTCTTTTGCTTTTGGCGGCCGAAGGAGCAAGATATTTTTATTTATTTATATCTTCATTACATTTATATTGTTTGTTCTCTTTGGTTTTATATTTGATATTATATTCAATTTTCGAATAAATACTGCGCGTAACGGCAAGGATTATTTAGTTATCGATACCGTTGTTTGGGAAATACAAAGGAGGAAGAAAGACTCACAAAATATACAAGTTTCATATAACAAGAAAATTCAGAATGTTTTAGTTAATTAGTACATTTCCAAAATGTTATTCCTAAGAATTCATGTTAGTTTTCATTGATTATGGAATTCAATAATTGCAGTAACTTCTGTTCGCAACTTAAAAGTCTAGTCATGACTTCCTGAACAGTAAAGAAAGAGGTTTTTGTCATCCTATCGCTTAAATATTGAAATCAGATCCTTCGTGTATCAAACAATTTTTTATACACTCTACTCTGACAGTGACCCAAAAATTAAAATGGAAGTAAAATTAGAAAGGATATAGTTGAGTGTATGGTTTGCGCAATGTACAATTTAGTGTATATTTTTTGGAAAATTAAATATATATTTAATTTAAAAGAAAGAAAAACTAAATAAATTCAATTAATTAAATATGACAATCACTGCAATAATTACCACTTGCATTTCAGTTACGTCTTTTTAATCCTTTTTTATTTTGGAGATCGTGGTAAACCACCGCAAAAGAAAGGAAACTATTACCTGCCAGAATTTTGTACAGATCACCAAAATACTAACGAGCTATTACTCCCATCCTACAAGCAAGCTAATGTACATACTTTCAACTCCTGAAGCTTTCTGTACACCTCACCATTCTCCTAACCACTCCTATTACTTTTGCTCTTATTTATCACGTAATAACTGTGCCATCCTTTCTCCCAACTCGTTACTAGCACTATTTCCTTTTCTCTCTCATTTTCACTATTCGTCTTCCAGACTTGGGCTTCGTCCCCACTATTCTGTTAATTACAACTATAACAGAACATCTTATCTAACCCTCACTCTCCTCCCATATTTTAGTCACTACTCCTTCGAATTCCATTCCACCTTTTACAGTCTTCTCAACATCCACTACTTTCATCTTTCTCCTCCTCTCACATTTCCTTCCACAATTCCTCATACCCTCGCCTCAGTCTCAGCCCTAGAGGCCACGCTGCTGTCGTCGCAGTTACTGCAGGAGTCTGGCAAAGTGTCTCGGACGCTCTCTTAGCATAAGCGTGAAATAGGCTTCCGCACAAGAAGGCAGGAATTAGTCTCCTCAGATGTGGAAGCGCCGTGGAGCGAGTATTTGGCTGCTTTGAGGAGGAAATTAGCGTCTGGATGAGATACTCACACCAAGGCTCGGACAGTGTTTGCTAAAATGTTGTAGTTGTTTTCTCTAGGCAATGTTAACACAAGATTTACTTCAGTTGTAAAATCTATTATCCTTTCTAAATATTTAGAGAGTATTACGTTAGTTTTTTTAACGTTTGTGTTTGTATTTCTGAATAGCAAAATTATACAAAAAAAAAGGCAAGTTACGCACTGTGTACACTTATTTTTAAATAGTTGTTTAATACACACCAACTATGTAATAAAAAGCGTTTCACCGCGTATTCCTGGACTCAAATAAGTGAACAATCTTATTTATACACGACACACATCTGGGGATGAAACGAATCATCGAGTTTGCTGAGGTAAAGCCACAAATGTGGAATAAATCCTCAGCAACTGGATGGAATCAATAAAAAAAACAACAATAAACTGCATTCTGTAATATAAAGTATTTCAAAGAGCTAAATTACTTTCCTGGCACATTATTTTTTCCAACTATAATCAAATATTTATTAATTTTGTTTTATTGATTTCAAAATAGTATATTGATTGAATTAGATTTGTAGATTTCTAATCAGAAGAGTAGTAATGAAATAGTGCAATTGAACCTTCAGTGTCCCGCCAGTAGCAATAATTTTAGGAGATACGTTGAAACAAACATTCAACTATTTAAGTATGTGACTGTAAGACATATGTACAAAAAATATTCCAAAAAAATTTTCAGTTTTGATCATGTTACATGATAAGAACCATGAGCTCTTCCTGTTATCGTGTTTAATGTCGTTATTTCTACGCCACATAACTTGATACTGACTGAATTTACAACGAAAAGATTTCGCTACGGTAAGAACAACTGCTTTTTCCCTTACACGAGTAAGGAAGAATCATTAATGCACGACTCATACATGAATGTAAAATAAAGTGTTTTGAGTTGGATGTTTCTATCATACGTCAACTGTAAATTATTCGAAACATTTCGTATCAAGGACAGCTCAAGAACTTCTAAAAATTCGACTGAATTTATACTTTAACACAAAATACAAAAAAATGGTACTTTGTTAAAATCAAAACTTACAACCCTATTCTGGTCCAAAATATTTGCAATAATAACTTATTTGTGGTGATTTGGTAAGATTGGCAATAGAAAAGGGAATATTTACGAGACAAATTATTTATGAGAAATTTTTCGATAAGAAGCACTGAATGAATGTATTAATTTCAGTGGAATTTTAAATACCTATCCGTTATTTTACATTGCAAACATGTTTGGTATTCGCCTGTGAATCATAATACAGCCTCTCTAGAGAGAAAGAATTAAATAAAAAGCTCCTTCGCTCGACCTTCGCACCTTCATCAAACGAGCCGACCTCATTTCACAGGACCTACCTGCGTTCCGTGGCCGGCTCTTGTGAGGAATTCACCGAATACTGAGCAGTGTGATGTTTCAGAGCTATGGAATGCGATGAGAGACTATTTGGTTCACAGATAACACGTGAAGCTCCGCGATTCCACAATTTAAAATAGACTGATGTAATGGTATGATTTAGTATGATAAGGAAAAATATTCCGCTTTAATTATGATACTGCATCACAAGCATAAAAATATAAAACATAAAATATCCTCATTAAAATTAACATCAGGGACAATAATATCAAGTATTAGCATTGAAATACATCTCGTAACTCGCAATTTCGTCAAAGATTTACACAAAGTTTCGTATCCTATTGATTATACACTTTAAAAATTTGTTCTCTTTTATATCTAGAGTTTAATATTCACTCTCTCTCTCTCTCTGAAGTGTAAAACTACTTAACAGAAACAGAACAATAATTCATTCCTATTCTCTGCCATATACTTCCATTTATGTGAAATTTCCAATTGGTGCAGCCATGCAATTTACCGAAACTACCAAGCTGGCATGATATACTTGTAAGTTATAATAATTCGCGACTCTAAATACGGTATTCACATGGTGCACGTTCTTTACGTACAGCAAACTTTTCAATTCGTGAAGTACGGAGAAGTCAAAAGTCTGTCCTTCAACAAACTCCGAGGGTGCTCATGGAGTTTACAGAGAGTAGAGATCCGCAATTGCTAACAGGAGGAGATGTACCCAGCATCTCGCTTCGACTGGTTTGCCCCCAAGACCCGGTACTCACTTTACACCAGACTGAGCAGACCTGGGAGTCAGTCTGGAAGTTGAAGTGTGATGAAAATCTCTTAAAAATCAAAATGGTAGTAATATAAAAACTCAGAAGTTTCTATATTTGTATATATATTTCTGTATATATATATATTTNTATATATATATATATATATATATATATATATATATATATATATATATATATATATAGAGAGAGAGAGAGAGAGAGAGAGAATATAAAACTAAACTAGCAGGGCTAGAAAAGTGCAAAATTTTTATAGAACAAATAATGAGTTTGGAACAATAATATTTTATTATTTTATTATTAATGGTAAATTAATTTCTAACATTTCAGAATTTACTCTCCGGTTCCAATAAAAAATGATAGTCCTGTCTGTAGAACATACGAATAGGAGATTCTTTCATTACAGCCCATTTGAGATTGTGTACTCATACAGAATTCATTCTATTATAATCACGCAAGGAAAAAAGTTCTGACACTAACTTAAAGAAATATTTTAAGAATATTATTGAATCAAGAATATACAAATTTCACTTCGGATACAAATTACAAACATTATAGACATTTTGAAAAGGATATAAGCATAAAGATCACAAGTACGAAATACGAATGAAATTTTCTCTACCAATTCGTCGGAGTTCGGGGTGCGCAGATAGACGGGAACCTGATACTACAAAGAAACACATTTTTCTGAATCAGAGACCTCTAAAACAATAATATTTGTAAATTATCTTAAATATATTTACGACAATAATACACTTTCAATACCACGACGAAGAGAAAGCAGATTTTTCACGAGGACAATCCTCACTAGCCGTGGTTGAAAAAAGTACTTTTGAGAGGCAATAACTGGACCAACATGCTTCTGTTCCGCAAAGTTATCACCATGTAACAATTCCAAAAGAACAAGTATTCAACCGAGTAAAGTGTTTGGAAGAATTACCAAAGAAGCAATAGATTTGTACCGTGTGCGGTGTATAAAACATGCTGAAGCACGCTTGAAGCAAAATAATCCTATGCTATTGAATGAATAAAAAGTGATTTGTGAAATTTCTCAGTAACAAGTCATTTGTTTTCAATAAAATTATCGGAATATTAAGTTTAGATTATTTATTTAAACCTCGTAGAAAAATCATTGTACTCATTTAGGGCTCGTCAAAGTCATGAGAGTCCTTTATAGGCAACTAGCATTACCTATTCTATCATGTGAACAAACTTCGTTCCGTTTCTGTCAATCGTAGAATCCGTTTGTGTACATTGCGTTAGTGGAGTCGTTGGTTTCCTTTGGGTACATTCGTAGTACATTCGTAGGGGGTTTAAAGATGGAAGAGTGGACGATTGTGATATTTAGTTTTCGTACGAAACATCTTGGAGGCGGAACGATGACTGACCTAGTGTACTTAACAACGATACGCAAAACTGTCCAACTTCTACGAACGCACTGATTCCGATATCCGACTGCGGAATGAGCATCTGAACGTCGTAAAATAAACATTAAAAGCGAAAAATTTGGATTACCACATTGCCAATCTGCAGAAAAATTTCCATACATTCACCCGATATGGAGGTCACTCAGATCACAGAATACGATACGTTAATCAGTTATTAACATGGATAAATAGTGAGCTATCCTGATGAATCAAGTATAAGGAATTTTTTTATATAAAATTTTTATTTTGAGTCATGTAATACTGTTAAAGTATTTTGAGTTAAAGTATCATTCGGAAACATTGTCAAATATACCATAATTGATTGACTTAATGAAAATTTTAACTGCTAATACACACGATGCTAAAATAAATCAACTAAGTTTCAACCGAGAACTAAACCTCTCCATATTCAACAGAAAAGAACAAACTTTATTAAAAAATACGACGTCCTTTGGTAATTTTTATCTCAATCACATCTTTCATCAATAGAATTTTGACTTCATTGGGTATTAATCAATAATGATGTAAAAACATTTTCATGGGTAGTTGTCATTGAGTTACAAATTTTTGCCAACATTTAATACAAACTTCTCTGACATCGTTTTGAATTTCAAAGGATATTCCAGGATAGGACACCCAAACGAGCTCCCGTGCCGTGGGTTTTCTAAGCTTGAACGGCGAGAAATGGGTTTCAATTGTGTTAATATTGGTTTATGTTGATAAACTAGTGATAATACAATAAAAAGTAAAATTTGTCAAAAAGCGAGCTTTCGAAAATTTTGAAGGTGACTCGCCTCACAGGGAAATTTTTGATACATTTATGGGGATTTATAGCCGAAACTCATTAGATTAACTTGAAAAAAAATTAATGGTCAGATTAAAGGGTTTTCTCAATATAAAGACTAGTTTTGGTAAAAAATTATGAAAAAAGAAAAATAAAAACCTAAAAAACATTTTAAAGGAAGGGAACGCTATTTAACATGAAGGGGGTTAAAATGAAATGAGGGGTACTATTTTATGGGTATCTACACACAAATGAAGGAACAAAATCACTCGAACCAGGGGCACCAAATTAACCCATGTCTTCAAATTCTGATAATACTCGTCTCCATGAAAATGTATTTACATTATTGATGAAACACCTAACGAAGTCGAAAACCTGATGACGAAAGATTGCGTGATTGAGATTTAAATAATTACAAATCTACCAAGACAAGTCGTATTTTTAATGTAGTGAATATCAAAATGTGCGAAAAAATTTATTTTAACAAAACTTTTTGTTCCTGTAATATGCAACGTATTTCCATAAGCCGTTTTATAAAAATATGTTTTCGATGTTTTACTAAATTACGAGTAGACAAACATAAATATACTCATTCACAATAAAAGAAAACAACGGAACAAAAACGAATCGGAATGAAGAGGCGCGCAAAGTACAAAGGTAGCTGCGAAGGTGTTGAGAATCCAAGAAGCGCGGCGTGCTTCACGGAAGGAACGGGATCTCATCAGACACAGAGGCTTATGTGAGACGAAAGCTCAGAGCGCTGACGGTTCACCACAAAGCCGTAGTAGCAGCTACGTCCGTCCGCATCGCGCGAAAGAGGTGTCTCTTCCTGGAAAAACGGTTGGAGTGGGCGGAGCCCTCACCTTCCGCTTCTGATGTGTTCACGCTCTTCCATTCAGACTCTCTGGAATAACTTAAATGTTTATGGAACCCCTCACGAAGTCATAAGGAAATTTCTGAAATTCTCCATTGTTCAAGGTACACTAAACTTTTTAAAATTATATATACACGACCCTGCCCTGTTTCGCACGAGTGATAAGTGATAATATATAAAAGGAGAATTACAGTATATTTCCGCAGATAATACGATAGGTGAATCATAAAAATTCCTTAAATCCGGGGTTGCCTTATAGGACAGGTATTCAAAAAATGAATCTGAAATTATTTTAAATTAAAGCCCTCATAAATTGAAAAAAAAAATTCCTCACCAGTGTACTTAAAATCCTACAAAATCCTCATATGTATTATCTAAGGAAATAGTTTCTCATGATCGTTGTTGAGAAACTCGTCACAAGAATCCTATTTTGTACCTAGGAAGTCGATTTCCTCTTCGTCATCAGTATCCCATCACAAATCGTCCTCAATGCCATCTATTGCATTAAAATCCTCACATCTTTTGGTCTCACAGACCTTGGATAGTTTGGGGGTCGTTATAGGACAGATGTATGATAAAACATGGACGAAAATGTATATCTCGCCTAATGTAAAGGTTATCTTATCTGCGGAAAAAATGCGGATATATAATATTATCTACAATCTCAAAATTATCATTTCAAAATTAATCTTTCAAACTTTTGTTGTATCTCTTATAGACTAGTAAAACTTCGGAGTTTACTAAAAAACTGGTGTATTTACATTTGTGAGAACTGGAAAAAAAACTAAAAATAGATCACTGTCCCTTCTAAATTAAGTTAAGGTATTGAATGAATATCGAATTTCTAAAATTTTACTAAATTCTTAGTCTCTAAGTCTTTTTATTTTGATGATCATAGGTAACAAATATACAAACAAAATATTATTTTTATATATTAGAACGATATTCTATGTACCTTTTATAATGTTCATAATTTGGTCTTTAATGTACACTATTCAATGGACTAAAACATTTGGGAAATAATAAGAAAATTATACTTGTTTGGTGACTGACCAATTTAAAGTTACTAAACATATTCATGTAATTGTTAAGCTCATGACTAAAGAACATCTACAGTCTATAAACACTGGAACATTAAAAACATTTATTACAGTGAAATATCTTTATCTCCTTCCCCTCAGCTACCAGTCTCAGGAGTGATTTCGTCGGTTTTATGTTTTGTATTCGTTACAATCTGTGCTACCATACTTTCCAAAAACAAAATCATTTTAAAAAGATCAAAAACAAATGATTTTGTGTAAAGTTATGAATCGTGCAGCATGCCTTCACTCTTTTTCCAGACATGGCAAATTTACACTTTGTATTTTTGCAAGCCATGGTTTTTTATCAAATAAAAATGATGTTATAAATCATTGATATAATGAAGTAATAAAGTTACTATGTTCTTTTTCTGGGGTTATTCCAATAAAAGAAAATAAAATTTGATGGGAGTATCTTAAAGACGTAAGTTTAAAAACTTTTTCAAGTCAACATATTATAACATAATAATTTAATTAATAACCAGTCATATACATTTTTACAAAAATATTATTAAAAATAGAATTAAAGAGGCAAAATAGAGTAATAAGACATTTTATTAAGGATTGTGGGATACATTCACTGTTCCTTAAAATGTGGCGTCTACGTTTGCAGTTGTACTACTCAAATACAAAATTATTAATGTCCGATATTTATTTTAGAGTGACATAAATTCAATATTATTTTACATATCTTCAGCATCTTAAACAAATTTTAAATTATTTATAAGTACTTTTCAGAAAGGAGTTAAAAATTCATTACATAAACATAATGACCTAAAAAAAAAAATGCTTCGTTAAAATCTGTGAGCAAACGGAAGAACAAGTAAATGAAATTTTAAAAAATCGATTGAAAGTATTTCTCCTTCCTATTGGGTATGAAAAAGACAAATACAAAATATTGCACTATCCTCATGCTCTACTTTTATTTCTCCCTTCACTCACGTGAAACAACTTTTCGCAAATCAAACGTCGCAGTTCGACTCAACTGGAACGAATTGGAATAAAACCAATATAGACTACGTCCAATACACGTCTCCTGTCAAAGAACGGTGCTGAGTCCCGTTACCCCAAAATGTAATTAAACGAAATACGGAATTGGGCGTACCGAACTTACACCCCCCCTCCCCCCACTCACTATAGGATCCCTTCCCCCATGAAAGGAAAACCTCTCCATCTGGACGCGCGGTTCTCCACGTGTATAAAAGGAAGTGAAAATGAGATGTACAGATTAATGGGCAAATACCAAGCAGGAAAGGACCTCTTCTCCTACGGACGAAAGAAGAACGTAGAAGATCTCTATAAGGAGATACAAGCGTAACATTGAATGAAAGTAACAGACCCCGAGGCATGATTCTTTTATTGTCAAGTTTGATTTCCTTGGTAACCTCAATGCAAAGAACGTTCACTCCTTTTCTTCCATCTCACACTCTCCTTAATTTAGCTCGCGGCGCCGGCGGTCCCGCTCACAAAGCAAAACAGATTATACAAACCACAATGGCTTGAAGAAGGGAGTCTACTAAAGTAATCCCCAGTATTGCAACCACGGTCGAGGCGATTTTTTCTTCTCTTTTTTCTCTTTTTGTCTGCGGAGACGCCGCGTGCTTACTGTGAAAAGAATGAAGAAGGGAAGAGAAGAAGACCATGAGGTCCTGTTCTTCATCCAATTTCTGCCGCTGTGTTGGTTTTGGAACAGGCGTATCTGTCGTGAAGGTATTGTGTCCATGTACGAGGAATGCCGCGGGCATTGCGATGGTGGTGGCAGAAGCAGGGGAAGAGTTGTCTGCGTGTCGCCTGAGGGTTGTCTGGCCATATAGCAAGGGTGGTATTATCTGTTGCGCGGAAAGGGCGCAAGAGGATGGTATCTTAGTCAGTAGTAGTGGGTCCGCGAAGAAACTCAAGACAGAAGCCGTGTTCGCAATTCAATGGAGCACCACAAGGGTCGGTATTTTGCTCTACGGACAATTTCTCGTTTTGTAAAGAGACACGAACGTAACGTGTTCAAAATTACGTAATCTTACTAGTTTGGAGATATCACTAGAATCATAGACACTGTTTAATATTGTTGTATTTAATTTCACTAGCCTTGGGTAAAACAAAATATCATTTAGACAAACTCCATTCTCCAAAATTCTTTTGCTCTTCCTTTTACTTTTGATTTATTAAAAATCTATTTTTTTAACTTAAAAAACTCATTTTTTTCGAATCTATTATTATTCTCGGAGAGAGACTTAAAAGAACGAAAGAGTAATCAAAATTGCTGCTGATGTAATTCGTGACTTAGGAGAAAACATATGTGAGCACCCAAGTAACCCAAAACTAATAAACGTCTCTTTTCAATTCCCTCGATTAATTTGGAATAATTGAAGACAGCATTTTTCTCGCTTTTGGACGAGATAAATGGATTTCCTTCAAAACGTATTCATGACTACTACTAAATCTATTTCAAAATATATTTTCGTTTTGAAAAATTGTTGAATGGTGAGCATTTTTGACGCGGAATCGTTAATTAAAATCCATTTTTTTCAGTCGTTCTGTTACTATAAGGAGTGTTACTATAAGAAATTACTATAACTATACTCCTTTAATAAAAGTAATCCTCGTTTATTTCTTACGCACTCTACCATCTGTATGTTATTACGTCTTAAGAGTGTTTTAACGTAAGCATGTGACCTGCTAATTTCGTGAAAATATTTCGCACACCATCATTTAATATGACGAATATTCGTATTATAGGCGTAGATGTGCGTGATAGATATGGAAATAATGCACCAAATTTATGTATTAAGTTATATCTATCAACAAATGAAAGATCTAAATATATTACTGTCGTTTACTTGTCATAATTGTAGAAATCAATTACTGTAATAAAGATAAAACAATATTTAAATAAAAATCTGTGCGAGAAAAAAATACAGTTCAATGTTTGCTCACATTGATTTTTTTCTTAAAAAGTTGATCCGTTAAATGTGCGGTTGATGACAATATATTTTAATGTAGACTTTGAGAATTCTCCTCTTCTTCACAGAAACAACTTTGTAGTGCATCAATAAATTCCAAAGCGAAACAGTCTTAGTCGTGATTTTGGCTTTATTCATACATTCCATAACATAAATACGTAGAATAACAAATATAAAGAAGGAAATGTGAAAATTTTCTAATTTTGAAGTCTTAAAAAAACTTAATATTTTGACTTTTAGTTGAGACAGCTTAGAACTATGAAATATTAGCATACAAGTAGATGCTGCATTTTTTAAACGCCTTTGTTTCTACAATACGGATTTCTTAATATATAAGTGAAATGTTCTCAAACTTTCAAAATCACAGGATCCCACAGACATTATGAAATTTTCTTAGGTGATAACTCAACAAAGTTTAAAGCTGACTGAATCGTTAGGTTTTTACTTTGATTTTTTTCGAACTTATCAAATAATGTTCAAGATTTTATATTTACCGTATACACAGATTCACACATGAAAAAGAAAAACCATTTGATTTTTATAAAATCTGAAATGACTAAATGACATTGATCTTCATAGTACAGAGTTCATCACCTTGGACAATAACAAAAATGTCTCATACTCAAAGAAAAAAAATTAACTGATTTATGTTTAAGAAAAGAGTGTGACAATGAAGAAGCATACCCGATTTAAAAAAAATATTTTTCGCCCCCAACTAGCAGGTGGGGTGGCATCCTCACAAACTCACGTACTCCACCACTGTGCAGATGGGAATCAGTCTGCTGCGTTTGGGGAGAATGTCACCCTTCCTATCTCCGGGGCATGGCACGGATGTTAGTTTCTGAGATGGACTAACAGGAGATGGCCTCCAGCGGATGGTTGTCTTTTGAAGACGCCAGTCTCAATTATTTTACGTAACATGTTACGTAGGATTAACTCAAATGTGGTTACTTTGTGCAGATTTTATACCACTTGAATAATAATTCCTATAGATTGAGAAAACTAACGAAATAATTCAGTAACACGCATTGTAATTAATTTTTTCTTCTAATAACACATATCTTAGATAAATCATCATTATTTAGTTATACTTTATTAGTTGCCCTTTTCCTGTGATAATAGTTTTATTTCTATGACATAGTAATTGTTTCGAAAAACCCAACATACACGCTTGAAAAGATCGAGCAGGTAACAAATTAACAAGCACCTGGGGCGAGCAGTCAACTCAATGTTTAACCTTACAGGTGTGTCTTGCACCTGCGCAATTCTGCAAAATCGAGATTGCCGCTTAAAAGATATATATTTAATTAGTATGCGGTGGGAAACCGTTTTGGCGACCATGCCGGCAACGCCGCCGAAACAGCTGAAGAGAAATAGTTCCCATGTATACCAACAGGGCGCGCCAATGACCGGGTACCTTCGTAGGCAGGGCAAACACTCTTGGACAAATGACGGTCCTGGTCAGATTGTCAGCTGTCGTTACACAAGGAGCCAGGAAGCGACTGAAATACGTATTGTATCTTCATTAAATTCATTTTTAGTAATTTTTCCATACTGAAACAAATGATAACTATTCGCATTATTGAATAGAGTGGATTTATTTAGTAAATTCAATGCATTATTAATCAAACCAATAAAAAGTTACCTTGACAATGAAATTGTATTTTTAGAGCACCAAATCAGATATTTTCTTTCTCAATTAATAAGCTGTGTTTTTTATGGATTCTTGTTGTTGTTGTTGTTGGTGAGTTGTAAGCAGAGGTTTCTGTGTGCTGGAGAGGTGAACGTTGTGGAAGTTATTATGTTTTGTGTTTAACAGTAAATGTTTCTTTTACCATAGTTTTTTAATTGTTTTCAAATACTTGTCTTCCAAGATCTCTAATTTTTGTAACTAAACTTTTCACTAATAATAATATCCTAGATGCGTTATCAATATGATAATACATCTATGATATTTATTATAATTGGAAAATTTAGGAACAAGGTATTTGCTAGTTGAAAACTTGGTACATCAATCCATCACATCAACTCCCTTTATTGGAAAATGGTACGCAATAATGTGCTACACAAACTGAGAAATGATGGAATAGAAATGATACGAAGACAGGAAGTTTTGGAGAAATTGATTGAGTACTGTGCTGAAGGAAATTTTTATTTTTAAAAAAGATTTATTTTCTGGATTGTGTGAAAATAATTTTATCTTCAAAATATTTTTCGAAATCATTTGATTTAGTAACGTACCCTGTCATTCGTGGGAGGAATTTTCGTATACCTTCTCCAGCAACTTGAAATATTATGGTTTTAAAAGTATTTATTGATTATCGTTCAGTTTTAATGAAGTGTCCCACCTCTTACTAGAGATATTTAATGTCATCAAAAATTGTTTATTGAATATAATGTTTTCGTCGCTGTATTTGGTATCTAATAATTACTTTTCCCATTTGAGTACATTAATAATATAACTATAAAATTAGTTTTTAAACCAATTATTACTGTTTTCTTATTTAAGATGAAAATAACATGTGTTAATAGGTACAAAACAAAACGTTTAACCTTACAGACAACTCATATTTCGCATTCTTGAACTGGATATACACGCCGTCTTATAAACACTCGGTAAATAACAAATATTAATGATCCATATAATTTTATAGGCTGAATGACTGATTATTTTGTACACCAACACATGAGAAAATATACATAATTTTTGTAAAAATAAATAATGGATCTCCAATCTGTACAAAAATATTTTAGTACGATCTCAACTATTTTGAAGAAGAGACTGTATTCGTTGGAAGCTTATTGTGTCTCAGATATCTGAGATTTGTTATAAATTTATAAATTTAGNNCAGGATGGGGCTACAGAATTTATGTACACAAACGTGCCAATGTTGAGTACACATAAAACTAAATTAATATGAGCCATACGGCAACACAATCATGCAAGAAAATAGTTTTTGAAATTGTTATAAGTTGTTTAAAAAGTACTACAGCAATGTTATTACTGTCATATTTTAAAAAGATGTATCAGATGTTGCTGACCTGTTTACATTGTATTACAAGGATTATAATTTTAAAATATAAAGCATTTTAAGTATATAAATCAAATGTATTGTAAATATTTCATTAAGTTAGTCAAGTGCATTGAAGTTTTTTAAAGCGTTGCTTATCCTTATCGGTTGGATGACCTGCTGGCCCACCACACATATTGTATGTTCTCACAAGGTCTTGCGAACGGATAAATGAGGTATTATAACTTCACTCAGAAGGTAAAGATTTGAAGATTACATCATCGAACATATAATTTTGTAAATTAAATTGAGAATTCTATGATGTAAATGACTATTTTAAAAACTTTATATCTTAAAGTCCACTTTTTTTTCGTACATTTAAAATATCTTCAAATAATGTAGAGGATACTTCAATGTTTAATAATATTTCTCTAGTATAATTTAATAATTGATTTAGATATGATGAAAAAAAAACATTTTTCCTTTGAACTTTGATGTTATTTAAATCAAAATAAGAAGTACAACTCATATTTCAAATAGAAATGAAAATAAAACAACAAAAATCTCAGCTATGCAAAAGAACCAGAAAAGACGAGAGTACAAAAGGAAAGAATTATTTCACCCTTTAACAAGGCAATGTAAAATGGAAATGTATACGCTCAAACAAAAACACTCCTTCCATCTTTTACGTAGAGAAATCCGCATACATTAACCCACAACAATTCCTTAAGACGCTGTATAAGAGATTGCGTCAGTGAGTTCAATACGGGAGATTTGTGGGCGAGTTTACGTAAAGAAATTTCACCTTCCATTTTACGTTTACATTCAGATAGGGAACGAGGGTGTATGGTGCTGGAAAGGGGACATGGTAACGTTGGTTGTGACCGAAAGGGATTAGATACGAGTGGAAAAAACAAGTAGAGGATGTCTGGAGTGGTAAGAAAAATAGCTCAACGACACGCCGGCTTCTCGAGGTACTTTGCTTTATGAATTAACTTACAATACTACGAACTACAGTAAGTTACATTGTCGGAAAAAAGTAACCGAAGAAAAATAACATGATCTGGAACGTGCTTTGTTTGTAGTAAATTAGTTCAGTGTCCTCAACGAGATCATTGGCAGTTCGTTACACTTAATTATTACTTAATTTATTTTTTGCCTGTTTAAATGTATTGATGTTGGTACAGGTGATAAGTGTAACTCGCGTTACGTTGGCAGTACTTTAGGAGTTTTTAAAACAAATATATCACCAACATTGGTCATCAATCCAATTAACTTGCTCTTGTGGCGGTAATCGGTTCCTCCGTCGAGCTTGACGAACGGATATAAACTTGTGTCTTACTTTGTAGTGTTATTAATTTATAGTTTTACAGAAATTATAGTTGCTGTTGTGACTACAATTAATATTTATTCGGATATTACTTAAATTTGTAGAAGTTGGCAATTCGTGTTAGCCAGCCATATTGCATTATTTCGATACTGTTACATGTCTTTGAGTTTTAGTCTCTGTGTCTGTCTTTCTTCCATCGATACGTAGTTTCTTTGCGTGCCCGAAGAGAGAGTGGAGGATATACGCAGGCAGTTGAGGTAAAGTAGTAGTTAAAAATGTTAACGAAATCTCAGAGGTTNGGGGGGGGGGGGGAGAGGACAGATCGAGCATTACGTTGATATACGATAAACCATAGGGAGCAGTGTGGGTCACAAAGTTTTGCATGTTAATGGATTTATATTATTTTATAGACATTCAAGATCACGGAAATTGCAATAATCAAATATAAGTACTATAATTTTTATGTCGTTAGTACATTAAGTGAACTGGTATGTATATATTATTTAAAATTATTTTTTATTTAAGCAACATTTACCTAGTTCCGTTCTGCGAAGAGAATGTTGAACTTCAATAGATTTGCATTTTTCTGGTTTCCTCAACCAACGTAAATCAGTGGTAACAAAGTTTTCGAATCATTGTTAAGCAGTGTTAAAATTTAAGACGTATTTTAAAAAATATATGAAATTTTACTTTGTTTTTTAACATGGTAAAAAACTAATATAGAATATAGTAAATTATAACAATATTGTATCTTTATTTTTTCTCAAAACCAGGAGATTTTGATAGTTTGAAACGTTCACTGAGTGGAGGGGGTCTCGTCTTTGTAACATATAACGAAGGGGAGGGGGGTCAAAAATGCTCATTTTGATGAACGTATATTATGGATGACCCCTTATTTTTTTTCTCTTCGCCCCTACCCCTATGAAAAAGAAAATTAATCTAGCAAACCTTTCTCATACTTGTTTCAAAAGAGTACCATTTTTTGTTTTTCAGATTATCAATTAACTTTTACAAAATCTCTTTCAAACATGTTCGATAAATGAGAAACAAATTAAGGCAACATTATTGAAAACAAACACACGAAGTTTTAGTGAAGTCATATTAGTTCGTTTCAAGTAACATTTTTTAGTTGTTAGTTACTTAACCACCTTTATTTTTATATTTTTTTAAATTTTGATTTTTAAATTTGCATAATATGGAATGACGTGATATGATTTGTTATATTTCAGGAAAATTTTAGGAACTCCGAATTGCGAACGCATGCTTTCTAACTTTCTAACAAAAGATTTGACATAATGAAGGACATCACAAAATGAAAACAATTAAATATTCCCAATCACAATTATTAAAAACAATATAGGAAAACGCTCTTGTAATGGATAGTTTGGTTTTCACCCGTATCCTCCCGGTTAAAATAATAAGTTGTATCAATTAAGGAAAGCGATTGTAACTCAAGATTTATTTTTCGAAGAAGGACTTAAACTCGCATTTTGACTTCGTCAACAGAACCCTTTCAACAATTCCTCAAGCGAACTTGCACAAGCAAATTCATTGTGTCTTCACCGGTCGCGTCTAGTGCACTCGCAGCTTATTCGGCACTGATTCATATTCGCCACTGCCGTACGTAACTTTTAGGAGTAAAGTGCTGTAATGTTAAATACTCTTCTACCTTAGGACCCTTGATAGGAATTGATGGGATTATCCCTTGCTTGCTTCCGGAGAGTAAATTAGTTATCCTCCACGTGGTCATACGCAATTTGTAACTGCTTTTTTGACAATAAATTTATTATTAATACCTTAATTCTTCACGATGGTTTGGGCTGTCTGATCTCGTCTACCATTCATGCCACTCGCATTGACTCCAATACCATCACCAACCCAGTCACCATCACCATCTCTTTCGCCGCCACGCGACACGACGAGATTAAGTAACGCCACCAGAGAGCCAATCCACTTCCGCAGCTCAACGGGAGAGAGAACTATATTCAAAGAAGTGGTCCGAAACTGGCATGAAGGCACCCCATTTGAATTCATTTCAACTTACAATAACACTCACTTCGGGCGCTATTTTTAGAAGTCACATTGCCCAATAAATTCTGGGAATGCGCAGGTTTGCATAAGGTGGCGGTTGCACTCCAGTAGTCGAGGAAATCACTTAGAGGTGACGTATAAAGGAGAATGGATAAAGATCAAGAGCGACGGAAAAGAAAACGGATAAGGGTGTTACTCGGGAAACGGGGAGGCGAAGACGCGAAATGGAGTATGAGAAAGAAACGGTCGGGGAAAAAAAGCTGACGTCAACACTTACGGAAATATAATAAAAAATTCACAGTTTTCTGTGAAAGCGAGGAGGTGCGTGTTTGCATTGCAAATATTCAGTTAAAATGTTCTTCTGGGACAGGTTTCGATTCCCTTAGAGCGTACAGGGTCTTTTCATTTGATTCGTTCCTTGTTAGAAAAGGAAAAAGTATGTCACTGCCTACTGATGTTCTTTTGCTCGACTTATCTCGTTGTTTGTGTCTACGGAAAATGGTGAACTCTCTCTAACAAGATTTAAAACAAGGAATCAAGTAGAAAATAAATTAGTAACGTGGATATTTATTGTGGTACGGCCAACTCCAATAACCATCCGAGGTCACTGAACTCTACTTCCATCCAGGTTACTAAGTTATTTCAAGTATATGTCGAGAGCTGGAGACGGTATTGATGTAAACTAGTATTAAAAATTCCATTTTACGAAACAACTAACGATGATAAACGTTTTAATGTTTGTGTAGTATTCAGTAAATTAATAACTTCAGACGGTTATCGTCTCTACAGAGAATGTAAGGAATAATAATAATCCTCGTCATCAATCTCTGAAGTAAGAAATTTCTGTACTCATTTTTAGTTTGTTTTGTGAAATATTAAATTGTATATTGTGGTGGTTAGTTCACCACTTCCCGATAAAAGTTGGGATATATTGTACATACGAAAATGATTTGATTGCGGTCTAACAAATACTAAACAATGCTCGAAAACAAGCTTCTTGTACACTAAAAATGTCAATTTTTAGAATAAACACAAAAGAATTGATTTCGTCTACGCAGAAATTTGGACCCAGCACTCAGGTACAAAACGTTTACACATATGTTTGACAAAATTTCTCATAATATAATAAATTATATAGCGAATTATGAATTCTGGGAAAATAAAATAAATATCATTGAGAAATATTTAGTATATTTCTTTATGTTCTAATATCTAAAATACACACTTTCAAATGTAATAGACTTAATCCTAATCATATTATCCAAGAATATATTTAAAAAAAACAACAACTTTAAATCAGGATACATATTTGAAGAAAAGTATAGAAAAGAGGAAGAAGATTTGTAGAACCAAATGAAGAGCAATCTTTCCATGAAAGAAAGTCTAATTCTCGTCCCACTTACAAGCGCAACTGAATAATTACCTTCGAGTCCTGAACTTCTCAGTTCGTCGCTGACGCCGATATAGAAACTTCCCAACATCCAAAAGTCGTTTTCCAAATCTGAAAATAAAGGACCAATAAGTGAGTTAGTGAAATAAACTCGTCGAAAGTATCCACTATAATGGTTTCCCTGATAAAACCTTCTTAATTTTAAAGAAATATATAAACGAAGGGACGGGGTTCGATACGGACGGAGTAAGGAAGAGAGATAATGTGTTTTGAGCGGGTACAAGTTCGCCAGCAACTCTTGCAAAAGTCTCAAGTATGCAAATGTATTAATGGAATCTAAACAGGGAACAGACAAGTTTGAATAGAACAGCAAAAGCGCACAGAGTTTGGAGCACAAATACAAAGTTATAAGATAACGGGTCCATGGATCGGAGTCGGATGCCCGTCGACTGGTTTGGGGCAGGGGGAGAGGGTGCTTTCAGTGGCCGTCGGGAGTCGTCTTCTGCGATAAAATTACTGGCGTTGCGATCGAATTACTCAGGAAAGAAACTGAAAGTGAGACACAGCTGCTTCCGATCCGATGCATTAATATTTCATGAAGCAGTTATCGCGTATACTTTTAAAAGCTTCGTGCTTTTGCAATGTTTAAATTCGCACCATTCGTTCGCTGCGGTTCCCTCTTTGTGTCTAGCGCGTGTTTTTCTTCCCTTGTCGATGCGGAGGGGATGTAATATTTATTGAAGTGTGTTAGCTGCATTAATATCCATGGCAGAGCTACGAGGATGATGCATTGGTTATTCATTCAGAGGGAGGGAGGAAGAAGTAAGGATTTGATGTATTCGAAGAAACATGTTATGCCACCGTCAGAAGTTTTGACGAAAGAAAATGAACTGCAAGATTCTCTTCGTACCGAAAAACTAAAACATGAGTGATTCTACCCTAATTGTTTTATTTTATTAAATAACACGAATTCCTATATCTACACTAAAAATTGAGTTATTTGGAATATATGTGGTATGGAAATCAGAAAAAGTATCCACGAAAATATTTGAAATTTAAAAGAACTATTCTTAAAGGTTATTGCAAGGGTTATGCAAAGTAACGTTAATATAAATGAATTATCAGGGCAGAAACAATTAAAATAGGCTGCAAATCAGGAGATGTGAATATTCACTTGCATTACAGTTGACTATGAAGCTTACTAATGTGTCAGCCAAAGTTGAATTGCGTTACGGGAGACGGACATTCCAAAGAACGTATCATCTGAGTCACCGCATCGTAGAAGCAAAATTATATAAATGCTTTGAGGAACATTATTTTCGAACGCCCAGAATAAAGGTGAAACAAAAACGAAAGAATTCTGAGATCTTAATTACGCGCTTTCTTTATTTAGCTTCTTGTGTAAATTGTATTTTCCTTCGACCTGGATTTTAAAATAATTCGTAATTTCGTGCAAGCAAGCATACAATACAGGAAACTTTATTTTTATAAGCTTTCTTAGTTAATTTTTGAAATAAACAAAATTAAATTTTAATACCACAAAAGTAGAAAAATATGGACCTATGAATGTTTTTTATTATGCGAGTATATAAACCACGGGTAAGACCGGCCAAAATGAGCTAAGAAAAACCAGATCTGTTGACAGGCGTTTTAATACCAGAAAGTCCAGTAATGATTGTTTAAGTTTCTTTTCAAATCTCAGGCGACGCCGGGTAATTCTACTAGTCTCCAAAGTCGTAAACACACAACACCCTTTTTCGAAAATTACCTGTCTATAAAATCTTTACCGATACCAGTGTTAACTTCACGAAAGAGAATACTCAAGAGTACGAAATACACACTTACTCTTAGAAAATCCATGGATCCTCATATAGTTTTGATGTAGTTAAATTAAAGTTAATAATACTTTAAGACAATTAACTTATGTAATAATATTCAGTCAATTTCTTTTGTCATATTTTGTGTTTATGACTCGTGTTAACGTGTTCAAGACGTACAGTGAATGAATGCAACAAACCAAAAAATGTGGACAGAGCACATGGGATAATTTATCGGAAATTTCAAAGGTAATGATACCGATATGAATACAAGTTATGGAAAATGTGGTAGTGGGTTGTTGTACATTATATTCGAAATTTTGTGGTAATACTCGTTTTTGAATGATACATCCCCACAATATGTGAGATTTCTAATTCTCAATGATATAATTTTCAATTTTCTATAAGAGAACGGGAACTAATAAAAAGAGGTGAATGTCGTTTTGCAGATGCCAAATATACGAGGTGGTACTTATGCCAAGGAAATAAAAATAAAAAATAAATCATATATTTCTAATCATTCTATTTCCATTGCGGAACAAATCGAAGAATATCATGTTGAAGTTTTATCGTTAAAATTGTAACAAAAAACTTATATATTTCATTTGGACCAACTTAACTATATGGTCCAACGCCGTAGAAAAATATCCAGATGAGATATCGAAAAACGGCTTTTTTTTGCCATGATTTTGGAAGGGACTTTGTTCTCGGAAATTACAAAATCAATCATTTTACGTGAAAAAAAAATCCCTTTTTCGATGGCAAATTTAACATTATCGTCCTATCTTAACCTTATTCTTCGTATATCCTTCCGCGAGTACAGTTACCTCCACCATCGCCTCCATCTTCACACTTACAACAGATTTTCTTAAAACGGAATCGCCGGGTCTAACAAACCTAACATCGCCGACTGTGACCGAACAATTGTTTATAATTGTTCATGGCTCGCTGTCGCGGGTCATATTATATTTATCATACCCTAACATACTAACATAAACGGTGGCGGAGAGAAGAAAATAGTGCGGAACAATATTTCTTTATAACTACCGTAAATATGAAAAGCGAAGAATACGGCTTATATTAGCGGAACCGCAATAATATTTGTAGTATTATGACATAAATTATTTTTTCCAACCCTTGTGGGACCATATTCTTAAGTTTAGCCTTTCATTTAATAAATACTACCGAAATAAATAGGATTTGAAAATTGATTAACCTGTAAAATTCATGATAATATTTTGAGTTAAAAATCAGTAATATTCGCTACTAAATATAAGACTCGTATATTAAGAAACAAGTTATGTCATTCAAGGAGATCAATCCTTTATTCAAAATAAATAACATTCTTGGCTTACCTCAGAAAACTTTATCTGAATTTCAATTGTCCACCTGACCGACTATTCCGTCCCCACACCCTCGTTGACTACTGTAACGGTCTCACCGACAAAAGCACTACTAACGCTCCACAACCTTTCAACTGTTAGAACGTAACCTGTCACAGCCCTCTTGAAACCGACCGCCATTGACTGTCACAGAATGAGAAGGGAGTCTCACAATCATAAAGTGACGATAAGAAAAGAACTCATTCAAGATCAAGGGAACCTGCGAGAATATAATCGATGGTTTACAAATTGGTAATAAAAGCATTATTTGAAATTTTTATGATGAATACTGCCAATTTTTTAAATTTTATTTCAATCAATATAATAAAGCTCATTTTCAGAAAAAATACAACGCTTTTTTTTCAGGTAATTATTTTCTTTTATCTCTGTGGCATATCTCGTATTGCTTGTGTGCCAATATATCAGGATACTAAATCCGAATCGAAGAGACTAATGAATAGTAAATTGGTCTCTAAAACTAAAAGCCATCTCTTGACAACGGCTTCAAAGCAATGGATATCACTTGATAAACAAAGAGTAATCAAGTAATTAAATAAATTAACGGACCTATTTGCTAACTTTACGCAACGTGTTGACCTCTCGATCCCAATCACTCTGTTTTGCAAACGGAGAATTGGATTCGTTCAGTGACTGTACGCAGCAGTTCCGAGGACCCGTTCACCGCTGGGTTCGATTTACTTACGTTCTTTCATGTTGCCTTTGTATGCGCAACAGCCGAACGCAGAAGTTGGTTGAAGTTACTGCTGCTGTAACGTAGGTCGCGATGAGTGAAGTTACAAGCTAATGAAGTTATCGGGGTAGCGAAACAGTATATCCAGAAATTATAAACTCCCTTGAATTTTCGAGGTATCTAGAACAATACTCAATATACATAGTCATGCCAACCTCCCAGACTTCATTAACTCCTCACATTCTTTACTACCCTTCCCGAACTAAACTTGCATTTACTCTTAAATTAAACCACCCTCCTTTACACACGCACCCCTAAAGGATGGTGTTGGGATGGGGGTGAGGGGGGGGTAACAGAAAAAAAGTGGAAGTCATGCGAAACTCATGCTTCACCCCAAAGCACGCTTTGTAAAAATAAATTCACAGCAATTAACAAACGCAGACAGCTAATGCCGTAAGTAAATTGCAAGGGCGTGTATAATTAAACTGGAGAGCGCGACATGGACGGTGGCACTCGCACCGATGTTGCACTTCGGACGGGGCGTGACGGCGGCCACCCTCGCTTTGCTTGCATCTCCTGGAACGTACAGTGGACTCAAACAACCAATTTACGAGGACAAAATATTGAAAAATTAAAATTGATTTTTAAAAATTAGATTTTGTTTCTGGTGTAGGGATTTACAAAGGTTATTACCACGTCAAATCTTTTGTGTTCTTCACTCCATCTATAATGAAACAAACTTAATACAAAATGCGATATCGTTCAGAAATATCGACACCAGTAAGATGATCGAGGTCAATATCTTTTACACGTGGAGTCGTAAGCAAATTTGTAACTCAAACATAAAAAGAAATGTATCTTATTTCTAAAGGTTTGTATTTAATAAACTCTTTTGTAGTTGTAGCTGTACTCAAGATCGAGGTAACATAAGACTATTTTCTGGACAGAGTCGGGATCATACCTTTACACTACGAACACTTTTTGTTATAATAATAATTTTTTTAAAACAAATTTATTTAAAATTGTGATTACTTACAGGTAAAGCTCCTCAAGTTAACTGTTATGTTTATTGTATTTGTAAACATTAAACCAAATATACTGGATAGTTATATCTTTACAGATTATTACATTTATTATTAAGTTTATTACCTTCAAAACTTAACACTGGATACGAGTTGAATTTTTTACCGCTTTCTCGAAACAGCGAGTCCTTTAGTTGGTACTCTTGCGTTAGTATGACCGCGAAATCTTCATATCAATATGTAAATGCGCGATGCGCAAGTGTGTGTCTGTCTGCTACCACATCTTCGACTAAACCACTCAACCGATCATCATTAAATTTGGCAAGGAGATTGTTTAGATGTCCAAGATGATTATAGGCTAACTGTTACTTTTAAAAATTGTGTGAAAGATAAAAGAAAAACGCCGACGAAGTCGGGGGAAAATCCACTATATTCGCATAAGCTGTCTAAACGCTTACACATAGATGACAACTATGAGCGGCAAAATATTGTTCGCTTCAAACAAATCTACAAAAAAGTCCGCGACAGTCTTATCTTCATTGGTTAAACTGAATTATGAAAAAAAAATTAGAAATAGGAATGGTTAAATGCTTCAGTTTAAGAGAGAATAATTTAGGAAGGAAATAATAATCATCAAATTTCTTTGGTTTATGTATTTAACAAAGATAAAAATCATTAAATTTGGACGAGTATAGATTTTAAAATCAGTTGGAGTACGTGCGCTGCATCGGAAACGAAACTGTCTTGTCTCAGAAGCGAAAATTCGACCAGCGCGATGGGTTTGTTCTACCTGAAATATTGAGATGAATAGACACACTTCCAATGTTATGACAGAGTTGGGTCAGCTATGAGGTTAGAGGGAGGGGGGAAACAGTCCTTGAACTCCATGGCTGAAGTAGGAAGGGAAGATCACTACATTAATGAAATTTCCACGTTTTGCCAAGGTAACAACTTTATTTGATCTAGAACATGTTTTCGACGGCATGACCGTCATCATCAGTGAATCTAAAATAAATTACAAAAATATATTGATGAAATAACAAAATTGAAATTCAGAAGATAAACATTTTTACAGATTAGTTAGAAAAGAATTGATAAGAAGTTACAAAAAAATATAAATATACTGATAAAGTTACAGAATTGAAATAAAGAAGATGAACGGTTTTTTCTCTCTTCAGAATAATTAGAAGTGACAAACAGAATTGAATTTAAGAAGATAATTTATTTAAATGGTTATTTATGAATAATATTTATTTAGAATAGTATTTATGAATGAGGATATTCTAAATATATACTGCGACTTCTAAAAATAAGTTTTCTGAATGCGAAAGAGTTTAAGAAAAACAACGAGCGTTGAACCGGAATTTCTGGCAGGAAAATGCAACGGGAAGGTGCCGGCTGGGTTCTTTTATACGTGAACGGCTGGGGGCGGGGGTAAGAGTGGTGGTGAGGAATAGGTTTCATGGAAAAACTACGATCCCAAACTACTGTCTATTGCTGGAGAGGAAGGGAAATCAGTTTGTTCATTTAAAAGATGTTTTTCTGTAATTGTATAAAATATGAATCTGCAAAACCTTGACAAAACGTGGAAATTTTATTAATGTACTAACAAATGGTAACTATGACTCACCTCATTCATATATATTTTTTTAAATCGAAAATGACGGGTTTTATCTATTTCGGGGTCTTTCAGATAAACAGTGACATGATTCCACCTAAATACAAGGTCAGCATATATGGATGTTAAATACGCGTTACTCTTCTGAGAGTGAAGTGTTGTGCTAGGCTAATTGATGTCATTTCAGTTTGTTTATTTCTCTCACGGACAATTTTACGTTCCTTTCTCAAGAATGGTTTCATTCAAGGATTTGTTTAATTTTGCCGCTGGATTGAAATATAAAATGGCGAACACAATCGTTTCGTATTTAATTTGCATTTTAATGAATTTGTAAAATTAGGATACTGTATATTTGTTTAAAAAAACTAAAACAATTTTGATCTTACATTGTGTATGACTATATCATTAATTTCGGGTCCTGGACTAATGTACCTACTTTAACAAGTCGTACTGTAATCAATTTAACATTTCCAAAATATCGTAACAATTAAAATCACTCAAAAATAATAGGCGAATGTTTCTGACATTCCTAGCCACCCACCCACTGTCCTCCCCTCCGCCTCCCTCAAGGCTGTGGTCACCTCCCGAGGGAGTCGCGCGGTGAAGGGGTGTTGAGCTGATTAACACAAGTGTGATACGCGTTCGCCGTCCTGCTTCTGCGCAATATCTTTACTTTATGGCCTGTCCGAGCGAGAGCAGCACTGGGCGCAACGGGTGTGCGGGAGCGAGAGGAATGGGTGACATGGACATACGGCAATGACAATAAGACGAAGGATGTCAAATGACAAGGAATTGTGTACGTAATAAAAGACACGAAAAATAATCGACTTTTTCGTTTTCCGTGAAATGATTTATCAATCGGAATCTGGAAGTTACATACAAAGAGAAGTTAAAAAAAAACCATTTGTAAATATTCACGCCTAATTAAACGAATATCTTGAAAACGATTAACAATATCTCTTCGTATGTATGAAATTTTGAATACTCTATCATTCATTTTACAAGTACTTTACAGAAATTATTTAGAAAAGAGAAAAAAATTATTATACAAAGATGTGCCAGTTGTGAAGATTCCACTTTCGAACGGTGAGTGTCACGGATTTTCTTTTTGAGAAATTACAGTTAAATCCAAAGAAAGGTTC
Source organism: Laupala kohalensis (assembly GCA_002313205.1). Taxonomy (NCBI): domain Eukaryota; kingdom Metazoa; phylum Arthropoda; class Insecta; order Orthoptera; family Trigonidiidae; genus Laupala; species Laupala kohalensis. Next base: position 671,404 of record NNCF01126330.1, on the reverse strand, counting down.
AATTATCTGATTTCAATATCCACTAAACCTAACAAAATATTGTTATACAATTTGTATTACCTTTACAATTGACATTATGTTGAAGAAACTGTGCTGCAGAAGTTTATTATTCTCTTCCGTATGGACAGGGAAATACTTGTGCTCACAACTAACAGAAATATCGTAACGAATAATGGAATGTCAAAGACGAGAGAGTATAAATGAGCAGAGGAAATACTCAGAAACGGGAAAAAATAATAAATTACAACGTGGAAAGTAAAATGTGTGTAACGGTCCACACGAAAAAAAATTTGAGTGAGAAGATGAATTTCAACAATTATTTGCCCAGTTCGTTAGGGGAGAGGGAAGAAATGGATTAATTTCAATGACAAACGGTAGGAAGCAAGACGTTCTAATTCTTTTGCGTGGACTAATGTAATTACTGTACTAAAAAAGGAAAATTAATAATGAATTTGATGCCATAAAAATAACCAACTGATTATGTTAATGAATAGAAAAACAAAAAGATTCAGAACTGCATGAGGTTCTCAATACCTCAGCAGAATTATCAACTGGATCGTATTGTAAACCATGGCCAAAGCTCAATTTTGTATAATATGAGCATTACTTCGTCTTTAATGTGGGATTAAAATATTAAAATTTAATTTCTTTCTTCTTATAATGAAGTTTAAAATATTAAAATTTAACTACATTTTCTTCATTGACAATTTTTTCATTTTTTCATCTTAATAATGTAATATTTTATACGACCATGTAAGTTGACTACCACACGTCGTTTCCATTGCTATCAGTAATCGTGAGGTGAATGAACTTAAATGAATAAATTATCTTGACAACATGAAATTAACAACGAAGAAAAAACAAATGCATAAAAACAATTCTATTGTCTTTCTTGTACTTGTAGTTCCTTCGTTGTTTATTTTATGTTGTCAATGTAATTTACTCACTTATTTACGTACTGACGAGGACTGGAGTAGCTGTCGAAACGTTGTGCATTGAAATAAAAACGTGTCTATTTACAAGGTCGTATTAAATACTACACTTTCTTCTTTTACGATTTTATTTCATAGGATGAAAGATATAATTAAAAAACAAGAAACATATCGTATAAAAGAAGAAAATGTTGCAACGAGAAACAATACTGAAAATTGACGGAAGAAAGCTACGCAGGAGAAGCTGTGCGAGGGGTAGCAAGAGCAGAAGGGAGGTTACCACTGGAGGGCAGCCATTACGATGCCCACAAGGGGAATTCCCGGGTGGGGAAGTGGGGGGAGACGGAGAAGCTATTCCCAACAGACTTGCTCCCTCGAGGGGATGGCTTGTCGACAGTACATCAATTATTTGCAACTAATAAACCATATTGTTGCACTGGCCGTTTCCTCCCTTACTAGTGAGCGCCTGGCAGTAAAAACGGACTCTATACTGCACAGCACATGCATTTAAAGTACGTAATCTCAATGCTATTACGTCTGTGGTTTTGCGTCAGCTTATCAACGTTTTCGGTGAAGGGGAACGTTGTCAACCCCGTCTTAGCGCAGCGTTGGGGAACGGTCTCCACATAATTTCTTAGTTGAGAGATATGAGGTGATTGTCGATGGCACATAACCCCTTCACAAGCTCTAACTGGGATTTTATAGCTTCTTTCATCATTAGACTATGAAATGTTGATGATTCGAATAGTTCGGTTGTGTTAAATGTAATCAAAATTCGGCCATTATTGATTACTAGCAAAACTAACCTGCGTTGCTCAGAATTTGAAAATAATCTTAAAACAATCATTACTAAACATTCAAAGTTTAGAAACAATTCACAAATAAAAAATAGAAAGACATGGTGTGTTCGGTGCGTTAATGAATTAAGAAAGTGATATTGAAGCTCAAAGTTGAACAACAAATTACAACAGATGTTCAATGTTCTACCCATTAAAAGCGATGCTGGTCTCACACCGACATCGCATAGATTGGCGAGTAAATTGTACGTAGTGTCGCGAATCTTCGGGTTCTACCTGGAGTCGGTGGGAGACCTCCATCGGTGTTAATGGGTCGAAATGTAGACATCTGTTGATTTTTAACTTTGAACACCAATATCTCTCCCAAATTAAGTACTTTACACATCATCTACTTTCCAATACACGTGGTATATAGAAAGTATTGTAATCGTGAAAAAATTCGAAAGCGATATTTCGACGGAAATATCCGTTTTGGCGATCCCCGATTCGGAAAGAGTGGTTTTTGGCAGAGCGTCCGTCCGTCCGTCCGTCCATCTGTGCGCAGTGATTCTGAGTAAATGGGTGAATCAATTTAAGGTGGGATCAGCACTCCAAGTTAGTCAATTCACTGAGACGTATAATTGTTTTCTTTATATTTAGTGTAATGTTGTATAACACAACAGTATGAATTATAATGACGAAAAAACACAATTTAATTTCTAACTTTCAGTTATTAGTTTAGTACAAACAATATTCAGGAACTCGTTTGACTCGTTTGAAATGCATCATGGCGGCCAAACACAAACAAACATGGCGGCCGAGCACACAACGGTTTCGTGATTTATGCATCTCACCTCACAAAAAGTTAAGTAGCTTTCTCAAATGTCCGGTGACATAAATAAAATTGATGTAAAACATACTACGGAAAATTTACTACAAATCAAAGTAACTTTCCATCATTTTCGTGTTTTAAAAGTTGGTCTTGTTTTGAAAATAAGAGTTTTCTCCATGAGACGTAATGTATTACACCATCAATTATAATTGCCATTCTCTCATTAAAATGGCCGATGAGGTATGTTTTCCAAGTTGAAATCGCAATTAGTACATGTTATTCTGTTTATACCGATTTCAGGTATGTTAGTGATTTCATTCTAAGTGCGCTAGTACTACCTTAATTTGCATTTCGTATTTACGGCAGAATTAACTTGTTGTCGATGCACGTGCTCTATTCTTTTTACTTTATAACAAAGGATACTTCACGTGAAGGTCAAAGTACTCTTTTGAATGTTTCTCAAAATTGCTCCAACGATTTTGCTTAAATTTCCTGTACGTAAAGTACAATTAGTATACATTACATCCGCATTAGCGGTATTTCGCTTGAAAGTTTGGTATAGACGCTGTAAAATAATTTCTGTCTGCTACACTTACACATTAGTTTACAGGTTCAAGAAGCTTGAATAATATTTAGTAGTGTAAATGGATCAAGCAGACGTAGAATATCCTTTTCGTAAACTGAAATGAAAGATTTGACAATGATAAAATTCATAGGAGGACAGCAAACGCATTTGCAGATACGAAAATACATCAATTTTTAGCAGTACATTTACATTACAATTATATTTACATAACAGTTTTACATTTATAAGACTGATATGCCGTTATATGTTTTGAAAGAAATAATCTAAATATTTATTTTTCTTTCAAATTTCAAATACAAGACAATAAGTTCATCTAGCGACTTTGAGCACTTGAAGACCAAAATATAGAGGACCACTGTAGAAATCACCCTTTCACTACACAATTTTTTTCTCACTCTACGCTGCAACGTGTATGAGAATGTATGCGTAATGGTTTTGCAACACTAGTTCGCCACAGTTCTTACTCTGTCTTTGTGTCATTATATCTTCTTTGGGAAACATTTCGGACATGTGTACCTTAATGATTTTGTGTTCCTATCCATGTGCTTTATAATTCCTTTAGTTTTTTACACGGAGTTCAGGGACATTTTGTATAAAAAATCTTGCCAAAAATAAATCGCACTGCTAGCTTGCTTGAGAATCAGGAAAATTAAGGAGGCAATTGTCAACATGTTCAGCGCGAATCTACACCGTTTTCGTAATATTTAAAAAAAAATAGCTAGCGTTTCAGTAGCAAAGTTATATTATTAACCTTCTTAATTGTTTCTCATAACTTTATTTATTTATTTTGTTTCCAGTTGCGGGTGGTTTTAAGTTTGCCAGAGTGCAAAAATTAAATTTCTCGTTTATATAATAGTACGTAGTGTGATTATTAATTTCGCCGGCATCACTATAAGAAATAAATGGGCTAAGAATGCTATTATTAAGGTTCTGTTTGTTAAGGCTCATACAATTATATGTAATATAAGGAACAGTTATTGCATTACGCCGTTGAAAATGCGATATTTTTCTCGTTCTGAGTAACCTATTCCGGGGACAACAAATGTCGATCTAAGTGAAGAAATCTAGAAACGAACAGGTTTCTCAAATTATATTTTCGAAATACAGTGAAAACTGCTTAGTCTGGCATTCTAAAATCCACAATGTTTTGTAATTTACAGCATCTTCAGCATTACTTAAGTGTCCATTACTTGTATGTTTTTTAACTTAATAGTATAAACCAACTTTTCTGCTTTTAAAGTTAATGATGAACACATACATTTTAAAAAAAGAATGAAAAATACAAGTTTCGTTTTGTAATATAAATGTCATAAAGCAACCCCCTTTTCTGAAGAAATTTCTAGTCCGAAAATATACTAATCCGGCGCGCTTCCGGTCCTGAGTGTACCAGAATAAGAGATCCTTCTGCAACATATTCCTTATCTTTTCCACTCCACACAATATAAGGGAAAGAAAGTTAAATATGTTGCATAGTAGTACAAGCACCACGTGACGGGATTCGCGAGTGGAGTCCAGTGTCTACAATCGCACTTATCGCTTCCATCCCTCGAACAGGTTTGAAACAAAAGGTTCTTTGTCTGGAATCGTATCAGTGATTAATCTCAATGAGTTTGTAACACTGCAAATAACTTTGCATCGCACCAGAATTTCCAGAATGTCCTATTCATCAAAACTTTCCTTGGGTCTTGTCTGACATGTTACACTACGACTTCAAATTTTTATTTGGAAATTGTTCTCTAAGCATGCAAGTACATATAAATCGTTCATATTACATTTATTAATAATGTATTATATGTATTACATTTAGGGTCGTATTCCCACAAAACTGAAATACGTCAAATTAAGAACAGTATTCTTTTGAAGTATGAAAGGGATTTCTTTCTTTATTGTCACGTTTTGACAAAAAAAAAGTCACAAAAATTAATAGTCCAAAAAATATAAATTTACGAAATATAAAATGGAAAAATTATGAAAAGAAATGAAAGTAATGTATGCATAGGAAATATACGTAATAGATTATGTAGTAAAATAATTGTATATGGTTGAATAAATGCATCAGATAAACAATGTGGACACAGGACATCGATGTATTAACATTTCTTTAAATTGACAGATGACTGGAGTATTGTCAGTCGAGCAATAGATATTCTGTTTGAATCTCACACGTCGCAGACGTATCGAGAATTCAAACACGAAAGATTACATCTCAAAGAAATATGATATCTTTTAATGTTCTCTTTTTCTTGTATAAAAATAAGTCTCTTTAATTATTAAATTATAAATAATTTTCATTCTTAAATTTAGAAAGCTGTGAAATAGTAATTGATGGGATGGTTGGACACATTGAAACAGCTTTTTATATTATAATAAACTATAACAATAAATTTATTTTTTCAGAAACACCTTTTCATGGGAATACTATTACAAAATATTATACGGGAATATATGATTCTCGTCTGTTTCGTGTTTCCGAAAAGAATGAATATGTTTCTCGTAGAAAACTGACCTTGTTAACTTCAACAGTTTAAAAATATATTTAGGTGAGTTAATATTCTTCTCTGACCCACCTCTTACTAAGATATCATAACATCTGTACCGTCTTTTGAAATATCACTGATCATCCTATACAACATTTAATATTAGAAGAAGATAAAATCCAGTTTATTCTTTTGTTATATTTCTTCCTCAATTTTAAACTCGTTTGTCCACACTTCCTCATTTCCATTTTCTCGATAACAACAATGCAATTTTCATTCTTAACAAAGAATAAAGCAATTTTCAACACCAGTTCTCCGACAAAATTGAGACACAATCTCAAAACAATGAGATCACAGCTACCTCACATCAATTCTGAATCTCTAATAAACAACGTAACGATACAACCACGAAAGATCTTTAAGATTTCTTTATGTTTCCTCTTGGAACGCCCAACGAACCATTTATATCACGTTCCGCCGAAACTTTGGAGAGAGGGTTGAACTATGTTGAATAGAAGGGGATCACATCTTGGCGGGCGGAGAAAGAGAAAACAAAGATACAGGCGACCGAAATCCTGATTTAAATTATCCTAAACAAGGGGTCGTAATTTCTCGGCTGTCGTGACAATGCGTGACAACACTGCCACGACACGTAAAGAAAGGTGGAAGAAAGAAAGGTAAGAATGGGTGTGTCGACAAACGACTGCGCTCCAATGCCTACAGTAAGGGGTGATCAAGAACAGATCCACTGATTCGTTTTCGAGAGAGGAAAACTAGAAGGAAATAAAATAATGAATTTCTGACTATTTGATATGGATCTTATTACTTTCGAGTAATACTTTTATGTATTTTTTTTCTCAAAACTCGTGGGATAGATTTTCATAATAGAAAAGCGGCTATGCGTGATCGTATTTCCGGAATAATGAATTTTCTTATATACACACTGCCGCTGGAGCAACCAGCTGTCTACAATAACACTCTACCACAGTTACAACCAGAAGAGACAAATTTGGTAAACAAGCAAAATAATAAAAATACTGAGTTCCAATACTACATCGAAGGAATAGAGTTTGGAAAGTAAAGTGTTTGAACTTTGTTGTTGAGGTCAGTGACAGAAGAAGTAAAATTACTTGTGAATGGTATGATTGACATTAACCACCGAGAGCTTGTGCATCAACAAAAATCAGATTGTACACTATTTACGAATGAATTAAATTGACTTAACTGTTTAGTCAGAATCGCTACACACTGACAATCAGGCAAACGGATGTATGTTTTTCTAAAAACAACTATTTCGGTATCAGAGTTTCATATGGGGATTCCTATCAATGTCTCGCGATACACAAGTTACTTTAAAGTTTCAATATGTGTTACAGAAATTACTTTTGAAGTGTCCACGTTCGTTGTGCGAAGAATTCCCATTTCAAATCATTATATTAACATATCAGATAGATAACCAACAACGAAATTATTCTGTGTATGTCTTACTTCACATTAAAACTCTACATTTCGATTACTCGGAGAGGGGTCCCGCAAGGGTCTCTCTTTGGTGAGCTCTAGGCAATGTAAGCGTTCAGAGGGGACATGCAGTGGTGACATGGTGCGACCGCGCCCTTCCGTTCCGCCGCCTGAGGGTGTGCGGGCCACCCTTTGATCAGTGACCCGAAGAGCCTCAGGCATTCAGGTATTTCGCAGTCGCAGGCGACGGTCGCCCCGGGCAGGAGTCGCCTCGTCGTGTAATTTAGGAGCACCAACGTCGAAGACGTACGTAGAAAAGCGTCGCTTGAAGATAAGACGAGCTATTGCTATGGTATTTTCGAAAAACTTTCATTGAATCTTGACCTAAAAGGAGAAGTCCATATGCCCCTACACATACCAACAAATATCTTTTTTTTTTACCGGTAGCGTTGGTTTAAAAATGCTTCAGACATGAAGATAAATATGTATTCAGCAACCTTTTATCATTTTATAAGGTTAGGAATGTATTTCTGACATGAAAGCAATTAAAAGTGCAACAAAGTGGGCCCGAAAGTCTCTAGTTAGAGTCTTGCGAAAGGATTTCTTGGTAGTAACCCATAATGTAATTTATTCGGAACTATATTTTTCCTAACATTCGTCTTAAAAAATGAGTTGAGCACTTTGTGAACTGTGAGTGAATCTCCAACAAGTTCAATGAGAGCGGTGTTAGTCTTATGACCATCTAGACATTTCACATGAAAAAGATAGCTGCCCATTTAACCTTAAAGGTGGACACAAAGACAAAACTTTATAAACTTGTTGTACGGGCCAAGCCGCGTCTCAGTAGACAGAACTACCAACGTTTTGGCCATCTTGCTGTGGCCTTCTTGAGGGCAATGTCAGAGTCGCACAGACCTAAGTCTCTGTCGTACTCTTACGACAGTCGTATATGCTTAGGGATGTATGACTCTGTACATTAGTAGTCAGATAAGCGGAGTGTGCGATATCTAATCATATTATTTCCGGACTGAAGCGTTTCCGTTTACTCCCTATAGATCGGGTGTTGTGATTGGTTCCCTATGACCCTGGCGCGCCGATTTCCTGTACGATGCAATGACATCGAAATAATTGCAATATCAGCCTTCGTGTATCCGAAAACGGTCTCCAAGTGTGAAACGACTCGAGACGAGTCTCCGAGACCAGCCGCCGAATGTGAAGTGACCTTAAGTATACCATTTACAATACCATTAATCCATGTAACAACGAAAAGCATTTTTAGTTCCATTATCTTATCAAGATTTGGTACTTTTGGTCTCATGAACCTACCTCTAAATTTATGAAGATAATTGTGTTTTGAATTTTATTGACTTGGGACACACATTGAGGTTATGTATGTGCGGGCAATTCAGTCAATTTTCTCACATACTTCTTAGTTTTTAATTTATTGAGTAGGACTATAGGACTACCTATTTGAGAAGCCGAAACATCGAAAAAAATTAACTAACTTGACTGGAATGTTTGTAAGGAAGTTTCATTTGGATATTATATCAACCAGTGATACCTGTTCTTTGTATCATTCATGATATACAACTTCGTTAAGAATTTTTCTTACAGTTACTTAACTCATCTCGTATGAAAACAAACTCATATAAATTCATTTTTGATACACGCAAAATTATTTTAGAAGTCAATGATAAGACAAGTCAATCAGTACGAAAAACTGATGCTGTAAAGAGTTCCTGTATTATATTGTTTGCAATCAATGTTTTACTCCTTGGGACCAATAAAAGAATTAATAGATGTTGTCATAACCAAACATATCATAAACATGTTGAATTTTACTTCTTACTCCTTGTGACAAACAAAAGGAGTAGAAGATGATGTCCCAACCAAACAAATGTTAAAAGTATGTCGGATTTTGTGAACAAAATAAATCTTTTGGTTGTGGAAACATCTCCCTTCACTTCCTTTATTTCAAAGTGAACAGACATATCAGCAATTACAGAATCCTTGGAACAACTTGTGACAAATATTCTTCCTTCCGAACTGATGTTCCCCGAAGATCACCGTAAGGACACTACGTCACTCGTATTGTCCCCGAAGATCAACGTAAGGACGCTACGTCACCTCGCTATTCTCACCGCCACTGCGACGTCTCGGACGGTGCCTCCTTGATCTTATGAATAAACCTCTCAAGGAGCTCGTGAATAATGCATTTACTTCCCCAGCATTCCGAACAGGCAGCCGCTCATCTTCAAAGGTGGCACTATAAATAAAATTTCCTTGCGAATGCGAGCGAGCGGCTGAGTGAAACGACTTGGACGAATGGACAGCGAAAAGCGCGACTGCCCGTTCGGGGGGGGGGGGGGAAGGATGTTCAACGCCTCACAACAGACGCACGCAGATGATGGAGGGCATTTTTAAGTGCGTCTTCTTGATAAACGAGATGAATTCTTTCTCTTCTCGAGTCCACGGAAACAAAAGTATACACGAACGTGTAGGTTCACGGTTGTTCTCACCTTGCATCTCAACAACCGAATTAGTTCATCTATTACTATAATATAACACACAAATATTCGCAATTCAGAGTATATAAGAAACATTTATACATCATATTCCATAATACATTTGTTTAAACATTTTTATACATACTGTTTATGGCTTCTAATAAATTACATAATTCTAAGTTATAAGAATAGTCTCTGGTCAGGAGTGTGACCGTGAGGACAAATTAGGGAAAGTCCTTCCCTGGCTTTCATTTGAATATGACACCACGAATATGACACCTACTAAAGATGTGTGGGATTGAGTCACATGCTGTGTAGCACACCGAGGTCCACATATAGCAAATACTGGTATATTGTAAACACGCGTACTAGCAATATGGCCAGAAATTCTCCTAGAAGACATTAAACGCATTTTTGAATCGATGGTGTGAGGTGTTACGAACGAATAGCCATTCGCCGTACACATAGGAGAGGATATGTGGGGACTCGTAAGTTTCAACGAGCTAAAAAGATAAGATATGAGAAGAGATTCTTGTACAACACGTCTCAGATTCATAAATACACATTTATTACGTTTTAACAAAGTATACTTATACATTTAGTTTCCTTAAATTACAGAAGCAGAATTACATAAATTTTCTCCTGAATTGCAAAGTTGAAATTGGTTGTTGTGTGCAACCAATACTCCGAGAATAATGGCTTCTACTGAGTTACAATGGATAAATTAATATCATAAAGCCTAAATAAGTGTTTATGAAAAATCCCCTTAAATAACCCTTTCCCCAGTTAAAGCAGAATTACCATATGATACATTGGCAAATTTGAGGTGCGATCGCTTCTGATCTGCACTATAAAAAAAGGAACCTTCGCTGGACTCAAGTTTTTGAGTGCAATCCCCCCGTAACATACTTAATGTTTATTTACAATAGTACCTGCTTAGACATTGATAGCGGTTATAACAACCATAGAATTGTGCAGGATTTTTAGGTGCATTAGATCAAGTGATTCTTGAGTCTAAATGCAGGTCTCGTTATTACGAGAATAAATACTTAGTAAGTTGAAGTACTTCTTATTGGTAGCCTTCCTCCGCTGCCATGGCCGTATTGCCGTGGTCTTCTGTGGAGTAGTCTTCCTCGTGTCAGCCTTGTAGCGTGAAAGCAATAACTGAAACTAGAAAATGTTCGTGAACAAGTATGTTCAATGCTGAGTTGCTGAGAGTGCTATGCCACGTATTGATATGGCGCAGCAGTTGAATGACTTCATACAGAAAGTCATGTTCCCAAACATGTCTCGTATCACAGATACATTAGTATGTTCAATGATTCGAAGAGTTGCTACGAGCAGATGAGTGACTTCGTGTCACACGACACGGAGACGTGTCCCCAGAGTGTCATCACGTGATGACCCCTGAAGTAAGACTGCAGAGCGAGAGTGGCTCGAACGCGGCTCTTTTTAATAGCCGGCGCACGGAACGTACACATGGAGCGTGTTCACTAATTCAGTATCATGAAACTTGCAGTTGACAAAGAGATTATAGTTTCAAGAGAATGTCTATATTCAATGAATACTTATATATTCACAGAGTAATCATGCACATGGAGTAAATAATAAGCTTCTCAAAGAACACCAATGATTTAGAGTTCTCATCCAATGATGAGAATCATATGGATGAGCATTTTACGAAAGTTTTGGTTCGTAATATGAGGTATAGAGGATTTTATTGAGGTGCCTTGATGCGTACAATATATTATTTTTGGTAAATAGTATTGCTGTAATGGTCTCAAATCTTAAACATTCTACATATTACTATGACAAAGACCGGAAAATAAATTTCATCGTAATCGCGTAGCGAAAGATCGGTGTACAATTGGTCAAAAAAGACATTTCCAGTTACAACAACATATTGACATTGAAACCAATTTTAGAGATTTACTATAATTTTAACCATTATTAATGAATGTTGGTGCATTTGCACCAGAAGCGTATAATATTACCTATCGACTATCAATAAATATAAAAGGTTTAATTGTTCCTCACCTGAAGTCGCCACTGTCCGAATCCTAGGCAAGAGACCTGTTTAGCTACGTCAATTTGCCACTAGAGAACTCTATTATCACCCAGACATTTCGTGATATAAAATGTATATAATTACTTGCTTATTACATGGAAAATCGCCACATAAATTCTGAAATTTTCTAATTTTAATATCACTTTGTATTAATTCTTTACTTTTTATCAGCACACGAACAATTCGGTACTAATGTATTTGCGCGGGAGTGTATTCCCTCGAGCTGGTGGTGAGTTTCACTAGCTGAAGCCACACTCTCTCCCCAGATTTCTTCGAGTGCAGCCGTCACTGTGAATACGTCGCTATGTGGCTGGCGCAGTTTTGTAAGCGTGCTGTTGCGTGTAAGATCAAACGATATATATCCAGCAACCATGTGATGTAGCAGTTTTTTAAACAAATATGAGACCATCTGGAACTGTCGTGAATATGATTGGAAACTCTGCAGTGGCTGCAGTTTCCTGTCCTCCACCATAGTGAGCATGTGAAACTTCAAATGCTGTTGGTGGATCCATGCACATCGCTGCATCCTGCATGTTCCAAGTCGCCTGGGACGCTGCACACCAATTGTACATCAGCGAATGTTCTACAAACACGTAACTGTGAGCTCATATGCATTTCACTGGTCAGTGGAAATCTCACGAACTGTATGTTATTTCATCATCAGTTTAATCTATCTTCAATAACAAGTAATCGCGTTAACGACGTCTATCTTCAATAACGACGCGTTCAATAACAAGTAATCAAATCTTTGTTGTACATACTTATGCAGCTTTTCTATCTTTTGAATTATCTTGTAAGTTCTTTAGTTTTAAGGTTTAGGATTAGATATTTTTAATTGTATTGTTCTTTGTATTAAATCATGGTATTCCATGGGGTCCTCCAATCAAAAATTTTTTACTTATGAAAATCAAAATGCCATCATCTCCCATTAACTCCAGAGTGTTTTTGGGGTTCGGCTCGTGTTCCAGATGTACATCATTCGCGGTGAAAGAAAAGTAATGAGGAAGGATCCTAAAGACCATGTGAAAATAGAGGAGCCAATACTAGCATCGCGTGATTGCCGACTCTTACTCTATGTTTTACGTGTATCTTAATGAGTTTACGTTCGGATTCTGCAACCTACATCAAACGTTACGTAGAATCGACAGTAATTTATATTGCATTTGTAACAAAGATAAAAGGCTTGGTCTCTAACCTTTATTTGGAAGTAGGCTACTTGAAGTTAGTTTTCCACCGGATATTGGATGCCACGTCATGGCGACTGGTATGGTCGCGATTTGGCAGCAGACACATGCTAACGCCGCACTTTTATTCCATTGGTTACATATCGTTACCATATTTTCATCGCGAGAACTATAGGTGACATATTTTTTAACTGCGTAGCTCAAGTAAAACTTAATGCCACTTAATACCATCAGAATTGTTTGCTCAGGCGGTTTGAGGTGGATGTCTCTCCTACAGCAAATAGTGATGAGTTGAGGTCCACGGCACGAGTCCAAGATACGTGTTTTCATGTGCTGTAGAAGACACCCGGAAACAACCAAGGACTGTAACTACGTATTATAACTACCCTCCCCACTCACCATTATTTCTTCGAGTAAACGTAATAGTCGCGACTCGGTTGCCTCGTCACTCCTCGAGCTTGTTCAAACTACTTTCGGACTGCAAACTAAAGAAGAAGACTTAATATGATGTAATACCCATATCGATGTATCTCTGTAGTGATTATATCCTTGCGATCAAAGCATGACTCTGAGGTTCGATTCCCAGCTCGTCACCATTACCATCTGATCGAAAATTCGTGTAAGTACACTAAAGAAATATATCCACATTTATCTCCTTGACAAATTTCTTCACGATCATTTCAGTGGTTCAGTCGAGAAAAAGGAGCAAGCAGACAGATAGTTTTGCATTTTGCACTTTTATATTTATGGATTTGGATGAGATTATAGCACAACAATGAAAACAATAACTAAATGCTTTAATTATTGGTCATTTGTCAATTGAACATTCGTGACCAACATGCCTAACGCATACCTAACTCTTTATTACAGTGATTAAAAATAGTATATAACTTTAAAAAATTCTTTTATCGGGATGAATGATTCCATACAAGAATTGACTCTTCTGTTCGCAACAACATCCATAAAAATCATAAGAAAAGAACAACTAATTGCAAATAAATAGGGTCCTAAAACAGAACTGTAGTTTAAGTTGGTCGTCGTCAACAATGCAAATAGATCTCAATATTTGTTTTACGTTTCCGAACATAATGTAATTATCGCAATGAATTATGCCCTAAGTAACGTGTTCAACACTCAACTGCAAAACGTAACATATCAAGAAAACTCGTACAACTTCTCTAGTCGTTTCTACTTTCCTTTTAAGAGAGTCGTGTTGTATAAAGTCAATTCAGAACAGTTCATTGGTCGTATAAATCTGTTAGTCGTTGTATTCTCATGCTTCAATAGTGCACATACGAGTTGTAAATTTTCAGCAAAACTACTTCTTTAACAAACTCGAAAAAAAAACAATTTTACGCAACATGAAATAAAATAGTCTATTCTATTCTTCCATTTTCAAGTAATCAAACATATATTAGGGAAATATATATGAACCTAAGTATTTTCTTATGTAACGGAGTAATATTTGACAATAGTATTTAAATGTCCTCAACCGCATAGTATATAGGTTGTTGGAGCGAAAATTTAACAAAACAATGTAATTTATGTTTTATAGTGAAAATTAAAATTACTACTAATAGAATGTATCTGATGCATAAAATTATTTAAGTTTTCTTTCCTATGTTGAAATACTATACTGTGTGTTTTTAATTAAATACACGGCATTTTTGTTTTCGAATTAAAAAAGTTATACGATTGGGCAGATATATGATTATCAATGGACTTATAGAAATTATATAAACTGCAGGGAAATTATAGCCATAAGTGAAAAAAAGATAAATTCTGTTACAGCAACAGATTTTTTTTTTTGTTATTTTATTTGAATTAGTTCCGGTTCCGAAGTACTCGAACCACCCGAATTTCATGATTAATTCCGTGAATATAATCCATTCTTAGAAAAGTGGTCTATGCAGCTAAAGTAATGGAAAATGACAGACAGGTAATAGAATCGAACAATCGGACTGAAACAATGTGGAATACTATAAAAAATTACTCGTCTTCTTCAGAATTATCGCCAAGATAAGATTTCCATACTACACGATTGCAAAATTGTATCAAATCCAAAGGACATTGCTATTATTTAAAATTATTATTTCTCAAAAACAGGTAAAACATGGAAGTCAGTAACTCAAAACCAATGTCCACCAAATAAATCCACACACGCACCGCATTCTATGTTCACTTCCGAGACCAACTCTAGTGGTTACGAGTGTCATCATCTTTAAAAAATAAATTGTCAGTGTGGAAAGATGATAAAGTATTTCTCTCGCGTTATATCAAATCAACTCACTCATATTTTCAATAGCTCCTGGTCAAAAGGTGTGTTTCCTGACGTATTTAAAAAAGTTAAAGTGAAACCATTACATTAAAAAGGAAGTAAATGTGATGTAGGAAACTATCGACCCTTATCACATTGCCAACTTTCTCAAAAATCCTGGAAAAACTTTCTATTAGAGACATTTAGACTTCTTATCGCATAATAATAGTCTCTAAAACGATGAGCACGGTTTTAGAAATCCCGTTTCAACTAACAGCGCCATATTTTCTTTTCTAAATAATGTAACCAATTCTCTTGACCGCGGAGCTAATCCACAATGTATTTTTCTTGCTTTTTCGAAAGCATTCGATGTAATCGATCACGAAATTCTTCTCACAACTGCACTGATACGGCATTCGTGAATTGGCACATCAGTGACTAACTTCCTACTTGAAAGATAGGCATCAGCAAGTTGAAATTTCCCATGTCGAAAATAAGGTATGTCAATATTACCTTTCAGGAACAAAGCGACGTCTTTGCGGAGTTCCTCAAGGTTCAATAAAACAGTATCCCTGTCATTACGCAATAATGTAACGAAATCTCTTCTTCCTATATCCCTTTCGCTAAAAGAAACCAAAATAAAATAAGTCAAGATAACAAAATTTTTGGGGTTTCATATTCAAGACAACCTCAAATGGAATTGCGATATTGATAATTTGAATTCCAAACTAAGCAAAATATAATATGCATTCCGAATTTTAACCAACATTGTTAGTCAACACGTTTCTCGCTGCGTGTATTTTGCAAATGTATATTCTCATTTACGATACAGTATTTCCCTCTGGGGCCAATCCACTTAGAGCATTCAAATTTTTAGAATTCAAATGAGAATAGTCCGGATTACATGTAAATCTCACCCCCGAAATTCATGTAAACCTTTATTTAGAGAATTAAAAATCCTCTCTCCCTAACATATATATTTATGAACTAGTCGTGTTTGTTAAGACAGAACTATTAAAATCCCACCCCTGTTTTAGAAGAAATAGTCTATTTCACGAACACAACACTCGTAATAAGGCTAACGTTTATCGTCCTGGGGTGTCAACAACTTTGTGCCAAAGAGGCCCTTATCATTCAACAATAATTTTGTATAATACCCTTCCCAAAAATGTAAAAGATATAAATAAATTAAATCTATTTAAATCCGTTGTTAAAAGCTTTTTAATGTGCTATTGTTTCTATAACGTGAAAGAATTTACAGATTTGAGTAAAAGTAGTTAATGAGAGTTTCAATTTCCTAATAAATATTGTTTTCCACATGACTTCTGATGATGAAAGTGATGTTAATATCTCCTATACTCTATCACACCATTGTTATAGTTTTCTAGATACTGATTAATTTCCTTTTTCATGCATGTTGATTTTGCTCCATTTTCTTTTTAATAGTTTATTTCTAACTGTACGCAACCTTGGCACGGTTCTGTACATTATCTCTGTAACCCCATCCTACTCCGGGTTTTCCTCCGGTTTTCCTCCCGGTAATGGCGGTTTTTCCTGGGGGGGGGGAATGTTATTAATAAGTTTGTGTTATTAATCTCTAATTTTTTTGCTGCACTAATTTGTACAATTTATTTTGAATAATTAATGGATAATAGTACGTATTTATAAATAATTTCTTTTGTAAATATTAAATACTCCGCTGCCCATGGGCCCTTGATCGGAATTGATGTGATGGTCCCTTGCATGTTTCCGGAGAGTAACTTAGTTTATTGCCCCCACGTGGTCATACGCAGTTTGCAACTGCTTTCTTGACCATCAAGTTTATTTATTTAAGTAGTAATCTTGATTCGCCCAAGTTCTCATTTAAATCAAGTACTGAACATGATCAGATATGTCGGTCTCAATTCGAAACCTCTTCTAAAGTCCGCTTTTCACAGACAATTTGCGTCCAATAGCTGTACAAGAAATGGATGCATTCAATACATAATCCTGCACAGAAATGGACGTTTGAAAAAATGTGTTTTTCACGATATTGGACACGCCATAGATACTATTTGTATTAGTCGCCACGGGGAACTAATCTCAACTGGGCTACCAATTCTCTGAACATGACTTCAGCGCATGGTTTGTTTAATACAATGTTCTTCATGATTGATTTCCGAACTTCAACTAACCAGAAAACACCTCAAAAGAAAAAAAAGAAAAAAAAACGCACACTATTTTAACCACGTGACCGACTCGAGAGAACACACTCACCGCAACTAGTACATAGAGATGCCGCTAGGAGTGCGCGAGTCAATTTGTTCTGAAATATGGAACCTGTTTGAAAATTTCCATTTAATCGACATTCAGTTGGAGTGTATCGCACGAAACAGTATGTAAAATGGATCGTGTAAAGATCAAAGAAGAAAACGATCACTTGAGCGATGATAGAAGAAATGAATCACTTGAGTGAGAGGGAAGAAGAAGAGGGGAAACTCGAGGATCGTTGCGCGAAGGGACGCGATCCAATTGATTGGGTTTCCACCAGCTGTTAACTCAATTACCTGAAGATTCCATTACACAGTTGCTTTCCTCTCAGGGAACGGAACCCTCTGAGGAACAGAGTTGATCATGGTGACGAGTGTTGGAATGATGATTGATGACTGCCACGAATGAAATGATTCCTGAGAGAGAGAATGTGGTACAAATATAATGATTTGGGGTGAATGTGTTTTCATGGTGATGATGAGACTACGATGTAGTGCTGGTTGTATTGGTAAGTCGAGGAATATAAGAATATAAGAAATAGAGAAGTAGAGGAGCTGGACTGAAGGTCTATTGGGATTGACGCTCTCGCACTGCTTTAGTGTTTATTTACTCACACACATATATATTAAGAGAGTTCTAGCCCTAATTTATTTTATAAATAAATAGAACTGTCTTAATACTCGCAATTTTGCTATTAAAATTATAGTACTTACTATCGTGTGAAGAGAGTTTTACTTATCGGAAAAAAGAAAATCAACTCATAAAAAGTGTGTGTGGTTTTACTGCTCATTCGATTGAGGTCAATCTCAGAACAGGAAGTAAATCCTATAAGTTGTAAGGTTAGATACTCATGTTGTTGTAGAGGTTATGAAGATGAGATTC
The DNA here is from genome assembly GCA_002313205.1 of Laupala kohalensis. Lineage (NCBI taxonomy): Eukaryota > Metazoa > Arthropoda > Insecta > Orthoptera > Trigonidiidae > Laupala > Laupala kohalensis. The sequence goes on along the minus strand of NNCF01126330.1, from coordinate 653,195 downwards.
GAAAGTAATCTAAGTGATCAAAACCGATGAGTTACAGTATCTTAAAAAATGCATGAAACATCACCAAATAGAGACTAATTATAGTGCCTAACAGTTGCTGATTGAGAGTTATCTGGAGTAGGAAAATGTGATAATTTCCGAACTGTGGTAAGGGCAATTTGGAAAAGTGACCAAGTCCTCTAGTCCAAACGAATGGTCTCACTTGACTCGTACTTGTGTGATGGTCAAAAAATTGTATCCACAATCAAAATGTCTTCTAGTTGTATTGAATAAAATATATTAGCGCATAAAATATTTCGTAAATATTTATGTATAAAATAAATCATTAGAAATCGATTTATCGGGTGTACGATATAACAAGAGTTACTTAATCATTCCCTGAATATTCCCGTTTGGTTCAAATTTTAGAAAAATCTGGAGAATCTATAACTTCCTGTTCTGTAAATGATTTATGTAAAAGTGCTCAAAATCTTACAATCTTCCTTTCCTCAATGTTATTTAAATATCTTTTTTTTCCTTCAACATACAGGGAAATCTCTAGAGAAATTATACCGGAATGAAAGTAGTAAACTGTTCTGGCTATTATTCTAGTTTTAGAAGGTAGAAACATAATTAAATGAGAGTTGATTGAGAGAAAGGATTAAATTAATGAAATTTGGCTGTAGTAAGAAATTTTAATATGCTTCAAGTACTTATGAAACGTGTTGTTGGATAAAACCTAGGAGATGACATTTTGTTCTGAACTAATAAATTTTGCTCAATAATACCGTACTGCAATAACACGAAACCAATCTTCTTTTGAGTAAAAACAGACAATAAATTCCAAAATAAGGCAAGTGCACAAACTCAGGAAAATTCATTGATTATCAAGTTCATATTGAGTGAAACAAAACAGTGCAAAGTTGATCCATTTCCTCCAGACTCACAACTGGAACAATCACTCGGTAAATACAGAACTCTGGAAAAGTCTAGAGTGTGTCTAGTTGTAGATGGCGGCCCATTTGCAGCGTAGTAATCCAAGTGCTGGTAATTTCGTCGCGTGTGTCTCTGGAAGCAGTGGCAAGTGCACGACCGCGTCTGCTGTGGGAGAGACGTCCTAAAACCGCGATGGACAGACAGACGACCGGTCGACCGGACCAGACGGCGCCTCTAGTAATGAGACCTAGAGAGGAGTCGCAGACGCGACAGAAGGTCAGTGAAAATGTCGTTGAAAGGGATGGTCCCCGAATGATATTGGATTAGCGGAAACAATAATCCTACTGATGAATTTCGTAATTAATTTTATCAATGACTCCTTAAATCTCCGTCTCAGACCGATTGGATGTGAGTTCCAAATTCAGAGGAAAGAGAGGATTTATCCAAACCTTTGGATGCGACATACCAATTTGGTAATTGGAAAAATTCTCTCCTTCCTCTGAATTTAGAACTCACATTCAATCCTAAGGTAGTCACATTCACAGCGTTTACTCAGTGAAGCTTCCCTAGTTAATTGTTGTTTAGAGTTTGGTATAATACATTTCTTAACAGATGTAAACTATCGACTTTATTTTTTCTTTTCACAACTATGCTGTTCTTAGAGTACCGAAGTTATAGAAACTTCCTATCAATTATAGATACTTATTCGACTAGTTTTGAAAATTTACATTTATTGCTATTCTAGTATTGAAGATTTGAGAAATTGAGTGAAACGGTCATGTAACATGTCATGTCAAGTGGCAAAGTTGCAAACCAGTGACGAAACGAAGAAATTGAAGTATATTTTGTAGTCTAAAAAAGGTCATTAAAGTTAATAATTTAATAATACAATTATGACAGACGTAAAGAGCACAACTATTACTTTTTGAAGTTATATTGTTTTCTTGACTTAGATTTTTTCATACTTATCCCATTCTGAAGAAACTAAAATTTTTCTTACACTCCATGGACCTAAAGCTCATTTAAAATATTTTCCTATTTTAAAAACTCCAAGTTTTTAAAATGAATGCAATACTACTTTTGGTAGTCACAATACAAACTATCACAATAAATTTTTCCGATTAAATAGTTCATACGAGATATTTAACTCTCCAAGGAAAATTCAACTAAATCTTACAATTAATAGATTTTGATGTATAGTAATTTATGATGTTTATTTGGATAATAACGGGAAAAACAATTCATATATAATGATAATAAATTTAATAATAAATTTATTGTCAAAAAACAGTACAAACTTCGTATGAACACGTGGAGGTCAATAAACTAATTTACTCTCCGGAAGCAAGCAAGGGACCATCCCATCAATTCCGATCAAGGGCCCTAAGGCAGAGGCGGATTCAAAAATTTCAGCAAAAGTTCCTAGATAAGATAAAAAGTTAGCTGCGAGTTATAATACATATATAATGTCAATATGTTTGTAATTTAACGCAAATGTTTGTAAATTTACATGTACAAGTTATTATCGAACTATAGATTATTCTGAGTATAGTATTTTAAGATCATAAGAGTTGAAAAAACACTAAATTCACGATTTACTGTTACAAAAACACGCCCCTAGAAAAAAACCTAGAGAACCTGTATAAGAAATCTGCCTCTACCCGAAGGAAAAACGGAGAAAAACCCGGGTCAGGATGGGGCTACAGAATTAATACGCACAACCGTGCCCAAGTTGAGTACACATAAAACTAAATTAATATAACACACAACCCAATCATGCAAGAAAATAGTTTTTTTAAAATTGATATAAGTTATTTAAGAAGTACTACAGCAATGGCGTGATAAAGTACAAGACGGATTTAACTTTTATTAAGATCAATAAATTCTTTTACAGTGTAGAAGCACTGGTGAAGGAGGTAGTTTTTAACCGCGGATTTGAAGATATTCAAATTTATAATGTACTTTATATTCTTGAGCAGGGAAAGTACATTGCTTTGAAAATACTTGATATATTAAGCAAATATATTTGCAGAATATAACGCTATAGTTTATTATTATATAATTGGATTTATTGCAATAATACATACAAAATTATAAGGGCATTTTCAGTACCTCCTCAGAATTTCAATATATCAAATTTAAGCACTCACGCAAAATAAATGTATTTCGAGAGAACCATAAGTATTTGTTGAAATAAATTATTCAAGTTCATTTTAAACATGTTAACCAACACGTTACGAACCAAAATACGTTACCATGATACTATAAATTAATAACTTCTTAAAATGTACATACTTTCTATATATAAACGAAATTTAAAATTTCTCATCTAATTTTTTTGGCTTGGAAGATCACATTAATTCATAGTTTAAAATACTTATATGAAAAATATCATGAATGAAGGAAGAGTTAAAAAACGTTGGAATAAACAAGAAAAATTTACATCCAAGATGTCCGTCGTGTTCTTCTCGTTCTCACACAGTTTGGTTTTGGCAATACTTATTTATATTAACATATTAGAACAAACAAGTCGACAGGAAAAATTATTTCATGTTTTATTATAAAATGTTAACGGTGCATTTATACGACTTTCATGTTAACTGTGTTATATTAGTCACAGTTCTAATCTCTTACAATCATTATAAAAAGAAACTGACTGAATTGAACATCTGCGAATAGAATATTCTCAGAGAAGGAGAGAAGTGTGAAAAAATATTTCCAGTTGAAGAGAAACGACCGTTTTGCATCAATCACTTCTTCCCGAGAATTCGCCGTCGTAGTCACCAGTCGATTCCCACTCGTTTCCGTACGGATGGTTCGCAAGCTCGCCTGCAGAGCGAGGGCTTAGCGCGCATTGCACTGGAAACAGTAATGACGGCATTGCGACGAATCTCTCCTAACGGTTCGTGTTTATTGGGAAGGATATTCGATTTTGTTGCCACACAGATACGTCAAACTCAAGTCTTAAGTCGAACTTTTGTAAAAAAAGTCCGGAAATTATTTCCTTGTTTAAATTGTTTCCTAAGCTAAATCATATCTGGAATGAAAAGAGCTATATCCCAAAATAATGAATAATTTTCTTGTAATAGGGTCTTGTAAATTATATCTGTAATTGATTCAACAAACAGCAATCAACAACCCCGAGACAACTCTTTCGCTGGATCACAAAATAAATTTATGAAAATAATTGCTGGCAATGTGACACAGGAATCAATATGTTTCTCCCAATTTAATTTAAGAAAAATTGCAGCCACAGTAAAGTTGTATTATTCGAAGTACTGATGTATTAAAAATGCAAAGCGTGTTTCATTGGTTATGATCGGTTCTAATATTTATTTTTCTTATAATGGAATAACATATCCTTACTGTACTTTCAAAGAAAAAAAAAAGAAATTTACTTCAATTGCTACGTAAGACAGCACTCCATATACCACATTGTAAATGTCATTCTTTTCAAGAATTCACGATCCAACCTATCTTGTCCCTGATGTTTCTCCTACTTTCCTTCGGGTATATTATATGGATTAGGACATTTTATATGGGCCTGCAGAGATGAGACAAGAATAATACGTGATGGGTACAAGGAGACTGCAGCCTAGGGTCTTGTCTTGAGCTTATGGTCTCATTAATACTATCGTGGCAATTTATCTCGAATTTAGAGTTATTTTAATAGTTAATATTTATAAACAATATTCTTTGATTAATTTAAAGATTTGATTTTAATACAAATTTTGAAAAAAAACTTTTTTAGATTTTTTAAATAACTATGTTGTTGTTTTTTGTTGATATTATAACAAGTTGCTAACTATTTTTTTATATTGAAATGAATTGGATAGTCTCATTCTTGCTTCCGGAGCAAAGATTGATTAATTGTCCTGAAAATGGTCGCATGCAGCTTGTAACTGTGTTTTTGACAATAAATTCATTATTATTAATATTATTATTACTATTATGAACATTCATCCTCACAAGACTATTCATCAAAATTTCAAGATATATGTCAAGAGACAATTTAGGTCTACAATTTTAAAGTACTGGGAAATACAGGGAAATATAACCCTGTAAAACAACCTTACAAGAGAAAATAACAACAGCAGATATTCTTTTAACTTGTGGATTCGCCGTATCAGTCTTCTCCCCATCCTTTTGATGAAGTGATCCCAAAACTTATAAACCAAAGACTTTCGTAATGACTTATTCAAGATACCAGAAACAGAAATCGTATGTAAGATTTCCTTGTTTCGTGGTTTGAATATTTTTTTATGAATATTTTGTGTTTTAATACTATTCCTTCTTCGGGAGTGGTCAAAAAGAAATTAAAATCGAGACGCTTTACCGCATTCCGATATATTGTTTTATCAATGATACAATGTAAGAGAACTAAAAAATTAAAAAACTTTAACGTGAAACACAATGCGAAAATCAAGCATTTCATTGCGAGAAGATCCGTCAGTGTGAGGCAAATGAAAATTACTTTCCTCGTAGTTGAAAACGTACAAAGGTCGGAAGGAATTTCGTTTCGGGAGGGGATGTGTTGGAAACTACGTAAATTGAACAAGGGGACGACAGACAAGTGAGTGACAAGAATTGCTGTGGACAATTGACGAGAAATCTAGTTAGGAACGGAGGGAGGGAGGGAGATGATCAAGTACTAAGAAGGGGAGAGAAGTACAGAGGTTTCACAAAGGAAGGAGAACGGTGCTCTAGAAAGCACTGTAGTGTTTACGATCACCGAACAATTCTCAATTTCATTGACTTATTCCTTTTTTATGGGTTGGGTTTTGAATAATACAAATCTATGACTGTCATGTCATTTTGTATGGCATTGCCTCCTACTAAAATCAGGAGTATCAATGATGGGAATGACCATGATCTAATAAATGGAACGGAGTATGACGTAGTATTCATAGATTTAACTGACATTCGCGATTAGAACCCTACTATTTCCCGAGCTGCATCCATCCCTTTTACGACTTACACCACCCTAACATCTATTATGAATTTACTATAAAATCGATCTATCAAAATAGTTTTTCTCCGACTTAATAATAGTGCTAATATATGTGGAGTTCAATATTCGTAATAAAACCAACATTTACTTCATGTGATAACTTTCGGTCAGGTGAAAATGGCGACCAGCCGGGTACTCGAACCCGGGTCTCTTGCTTTGATCGCAGGGGTGTTAACCACTACACCACCCTTTCGCCTTCCACAACTGTACACCACTTCCACCCAGACCTAAACCCCGGAAGACCTGAGACACATAAGCAAGAGACCGGGCTCGAGTCCCGGCTGGTCGCCATTTTCACCTGACCGAAAGTTATCACATATATTCTCCACGTGTAGGGTACACGGAAAAGATATGTAATTTACTTCATGTATTGCGGGCTGCTCATAATAGTTATTTGATTTTAAAAATTCATATTATTGAAATTTAATAAAAGTATCTTTCATAAGACTTTACTTAAATTATAAACATCACTCAGATATATAAAAATATCCTCTTCTTGAGGACGTGTATAAAAAAGAAGCTTATCGTTATAAATTGGTAAACTTTTCCAATTATTCTTTTAGAGAAACCATAAAACGCGTGAAAAAAATTGATCGTAAATATTAATACTATTAAATTGTTAAAATTTTGATGCATAAGTGAAACAAAAATCATTATGTACAGTAACATAGTACAACTTGATTTAGTTTAGGGCGGATCAATGAAATATAAAAATATGATGAGTTAAAAGGAGAGTAGTTTGTGAAGGACAAAACATGAAAGTATGTTAAGACGATTGAGTTGGTGGAATTGAGAACATGCAGTACACTGCGTGGCATTCGATTGGCTACGATGTTGAAATCGGATCAGCTCAATAAGCCCCTGTGCTGGGGGAGGTGACTCACCATCTGTCTTACTCGCCCCTGTTCATTATCACTCCTAATTGAGGGAACACGGAATCGGCTAACAAATAGATCCAGCACTGCAAACGTGACCCCAACCTTGTTTCACTTACAGTTGGGACAGGAACTTCGCTCAGAATTCGCTCTTACTCATTTCAAAAGACACGATAAATATATATAGTATTGTTTCAACATTCTTTCTTTTTTATTCATATTTTTGACAGAAATATTCTTAGTTGTTTTTATGACATTTTATTCAGTGTTATATAAATTCTATGCCATAATATGGATTCTTCGTCTCTGTAACTTTTCTTTAAGGCGAAATTTCATGACAATCGACAATGAACGATGAAAATACTAGAAAATCGTCGTATATTAGAATAATAAATAAATTAACAAAACACACTTCTTGGATGTAAAAAGATGTATAGCATTTCGAAACGATTGAACGAATTCTTTTACGGACGTAAGAAATGGTACGTAAGTGAACCCTATAGTGTTTTAGGAAAAAATATCTTAAGAAATGAAGAAGATATCATGGCAGAAATGATTTGAATGATGAGATAAATACCTCAATACATTCAAATGTAATAGAATAAATGGAAGTATCGCTGAAAAAATTAATAGAGATCTCTTATTGTAAACATTGTCGTAAAATATTCACTAAACAAATAACTTTTTCTCAGAAACAAATGAATCAAGGACCAATAATTGAAATAAGAGAAACAAGTTTAATTGATTTCTAAATGCTCTACGCAATAAGAGGAACTAAGGATTGAACATGCTACCAGATTCAACATTCAATTTCTTTCCTTTCAAATATTAGTCGTTTCAGAGGAAACGGAAGATTTTTCTTTGTCTGGAGTAAAATCCTCTTAATTTCACGGTTAGTTCACCAATAAGCTTTCCAAATGATAAATGATCATGAATATCGAAAAAATTCCTGAACAAATTTTACCGAGCAAGAAAAACGGTTACACAAATCCTTCACTTCAAAGACATTGATTGATCATCGTGTTTCAGATTATTGACTCGTAAAATGACGAGATAATACTAGTGTAATTAGGCCAATAATCTTCTGACATGATTCTCTGTAAAAAAAAATTCGTTTAATACAATATAAACCGGATTCTGGATCGTGTTAGTATGGGTTTAAGAGTCGGTATTCTTTCTCGTGGCTGGCCTGGTAATTTACCAGATCAGCATGGAAAAAATGAAAAGATGGCACGTCTTAATAAAAAATAACATGATTCACCATGAATGCTAAGCGGTTGAAATGAATAAGAGCATAAATTGGTAGTCACAACAAGTTTGTAAGTCATCTATCCTCACAGGTTCCTGACATTTTTTTCCTTTCTTATTTCACTTTATAGTGAGGTTAAAGTATTGACACCTTAAAATGATATTCCACCTCACAATACTATCGATGAAAGAATTGGGAAGGAGAGATGTTGAGTTTCCAGTCAACTTGAAGGATTCGAGTCGACAATGATGCGGAGTTGGTGAGGAAAACCTCAGCTGAAAACCTCAACTTCTAATAACTCCACCAACATTTCTTAGAGTGACTAAGATTCCTCAGGATGTTGGTAACACAGGTTACAAAGCGAAACATTAAGAATTTACACAATGATGATCCAGCATAATATTCCCGAAACAAAATTAAATCCTAATGAAACCAATCTTGGAGACATGCATTAAAATAACCAGGAACTCTCCTCTTCTGGAAACAGGAAAATTACAATTACTCTTCAATATCGTGTGCGTGTATGCAATAACTAAGTCACAGAAATGATTTCGAGTAGAAATTAATGGACTCTGCAGTGAATGAGGAATAGAATTCACGGAATTGGCAAAGTTAAATCATATTAAATTAGAATCGAGGGTAAATGGACATCACGAAAGCTAGATGTAGTGTAGTTAAATTTGCACATAAAATAGGATTTGTGAAGAGAAAATAGAAGAGAAGGTTATGTAACCTTGTAGATTTGAGGGTACGCAATTCAATAGCAAAAATTAAAATATTATGAAGTCACATGAATCCAAGCACACCAAGTGAGTTATGATTACGAGCGGGATTTTGTTAGAAAAATAATTAAATTCATAATCCATCACACAATTAAATATGTATGGGACAAGGAAACGTTTTGAAACGTGCATTATTTATGTTAATGTTTTATTGTTTAGTCCTCTCCAACGCATCCACACAAACGGTCAATAATCCAATAAAAAATTAACTAAAAATCTTATCATTAATACTTGAATATGTAGACCCAATGTAGAATTTGTAAAGGAACTATATGTCGAAACATAACGTGGACAAACGAAGAATTGATGTAAAGTATGGGGTAAATTTTTTTAATTTAAATATAGGGTATACAATTAATAATAATGGTGGCAATCCCTCTTCTCGATATGACGAAATTTAATTTTGAAAATGAATACCTTAAGCGTTGAAAAGGTTAAACACACGCAATGGTGTAGCATGAACAAAGGGCGGAAAGACTTCGCAATTGATTTCAAAGAAGTTCGCGTGACGGTCGGAACGAGTGGCGGGGTGCAATCTTATCACATCACGGCCAAGACAGGGGTTGCTTACCCTGAGCGGGCAGCGCAAATGGCTGATAAGGGTTACAAATATTCTTGGGCTGTGAAATATTCATTAGATTGCACTGCTATCAGCATATGGTTAAGACTATTATCCAATTCTCCGTTAGTACTAAAAAAAATGATTTCTGTATCTTTAAGTAATATTAGAAGTGACCCTATTCGTTCCAACAACCCAGAAAACTAGTGATTCGACCCTCATATTGGAAGTTTTGTATTATTTTTTCATGTTACCCCCGTCATTCCAAGGAGTAATTTCACTTATACGGTCTAATATGTAATTAAAGGGAATCGGGAGATGCCTGTTATCTGTGTACTAATGTTTGGTTGAAATTCCTCCAGGCGATTCGGAGTTATGGTGGACTATACACACATCCATCAATCTATCTACTTAATTTCTGTAAATATTACTTTTTGTAAATATTTCTTTTTTTTCCCGTCATTCTTAATCAATTGCCTCAAATAGCATTGAAAAGACGGATTCCTTCCCGACACGGACGGGATTGTAAACCAAAATGTTAACTATAAATTTTCTATTTTATAATGTTTTACATACAAATAGAATAGTAACAATTATATTAGACAAATCTGTCTGCCAGGTCCCACTTATTAATGATTTGAAATTCACCATCAATTTATCTACCTTAAAATAGAACGCAGAATATGACATTTAAAGTTTTCATGATAGAGTGGACTCGTACGTCAGTATCACTGCAAAAATTTCGCATGGACCAACTATTAAGTAATAAATCTGATATAGAACTTCAAATGGTATTACCCACAATTATGCACCGTTTTGCATTGAACAGCTTAAGCGTTCTTCTATTTACCAAAATATTCTTCCATGGACCGAAAATAAGACTAGAAAAATTCAGGTAGAGAGCGTGATTTGTAATGGCATTACTGGACATACTACTTCCGCTTTTGAACCCAATGCGGTCGAGAGTCAATGACGTCTAGGCCTACACTGGGCAACCTCTGCTTGGGAAAAAACATTTGGTTTTGTGGTAACATTGGGAAAAATAGAATTATGAAGGTGGTCAAATTGCATAAACAGAATCAGTGAACGCAACTCAAGATGATATTCTTTACGGGAAAGGAAATTTGCTTTCCGAACAATAAAAAAGGGTTTCATTGGCACGTTATCGTCTTTATTAAACAATTTTCCCCCAAAACTACTGAGACAATTTATATCAATTAAGCTGAAGAAATTGAATTGATTTAGAATGAAAACGTTAAACATTCCAAAAATATTACGTGTGGTAAAGTAAACATAAACTAAGTGGTAATTACCAAATGTTCAAGAAAATTTACGATCCTTCTTTGCATAACAGGTCGGATCAAATCACACAAATGAAATAGAGTACCTTAGGGCATTAAAGGATATGATGACGATTTACTATTATTTAATCTTTCCCCTTTACCTTGAGAATATAATTACATTTAAAAATTACACTAAGGAAAGAAGCTGCTTGACTTGTGTGTTTGAAAAGGCTGTTATTTGAGTACTAACAAATGATGGTTCTGACGTGTCTGACTATACAGATGCGGGAAAGTAGTAGTATTCAGATCAATAAAATAGTCTTGCTGTATAAAGGGGCCCCGAGCAGAGTCTGGCAGTACATCTACTTACTTGTGTAGACTCCTTCCTTTCTCTTTCCTGACCTCCTTTGGTCACCTCTTGTTCTTTTCGATCCCGACGCCATTAGGGTTAGGGTATCTTTCATTTTCCTCATTTTTGTCCTACCCCTTATTTTTTGTCCTCAATGTTTTGATGTATGTTTTGAGATATGTTTTGATATATTGTAATTGAGGAGGGTTTTTAGTGGGTATGGTTGAGTCATTCGGCGAGTCCCACACGCGGGGAGAATCATGTTGTCTCCCCTTAGTGCGTAACTGCGTTTTCCCTACATGTACAAGTTTTTAGGGCTCCAATGACCTTTGATGTCGACAAGCTGTAAAGCCCGACAAAAAAATTGAATTGAATTAGAATTATTGGCACGAAATTAGCTAGTACATTAATATTCGGGAATCTTTAAAAAAATATATTTTATGAGTATTTTTTGTGATGCGTGTTATTGAAAGAGGAAATATCGGCTTATGTCGGGGAAGTAGCAAGGCATGTAGCGCAACAGAATTCGGAACGTAATGCACGAAACGAGAGATTACATCATTCTCTCGAAATACGATCAGCTCGACGTTCCTGTCGAAAGCTTTTGTTGGTTCAATGGCTGGAAAAATATATGTTGTATGTATGAAAACACGCCAACCGAAGGCGATATCTAGCTTTCATGCGACAGCTTTATATTATGTAGAACGATTTCCTATGTTGGTCATTTTTCTCCGTTAACTCGAGGAAGGGAGTAGGATTTAGTAGTGGAACTCACGAAATTGTTGCAGGAAGTACGAACAAAAGCATTGAATAAATAGGAACTTACTAAATTTATGACTTTGATTGATCCTATTGTTAAATTAATATAAAAGAGTAGGAAATATCGAATGTCTGAACCTTTAATAAGGATATCATCGGTAATACAATGACATATGACTTTTCTCGGAATTTTTATATCAATGAAACCAAACGATCCAGAAATATGAATGGGAAGTAAAAACCGTTCAGAGCTGTATTTTGTTGCTGAGAGTCCCAGGCAAATATAATTGATGCCCAATAGGTAAAACATTCGAATAGTTGTATAAATGAATATTATAATTTTTAAAATATCCAATTAACGTTTTTGTTAATATGATTATTATCATGTAACGTTAACATATCTGTAATACTTTTCAAAATAACTTTCATGTATCCATGCATTGGTCTAGGACAAAGTATTATGTATTTCACAACATAATTTAATTATTCCAAACATAACAATAAATCACTATAGTAAGTAATAACTGTTATTAATAAAGGAATACGTATTTCATCAACCGATCAATCAAAAGATAGTCGAGAAAACGAATACCTCAACATGTCTGTGTTTTTATCAACATACTTCGGATTTTATGGTTCCTATGGATTTCCCCTGGACGAATTATACAAGAAAGACCAAAGGAACATGTTTGTATATTTTTGTATTCGAGAATATAAATGCATATGTTTGGCTTTCGAGTATTCGTTTACATATTGGAGAAAATGTTCGTAATTATTCATATTTGATGGCGATTAAAACCATATTCGGACATACTTTACTCGAAATATTTTCTTAGCATTGATTGGTTCCCTATACAGATCCGCTATCATTCATATCATTCCCTTTTAATGCTACTAGTATTTCGCAACATGAATCATTGACCCGTGCTTCTCTCGTGCTTGCAAAATTGTGAATAGCGATCCATTCCGAAATTCATACGGCAATTAAGGCAATGGATCGGGAGCTATACTATTTCCTCAAAATATTGTATTAATTATACTATGTCACGTATTAAAAAGGGGGTAAGTTTTTCGAATTGCTTAACATTATACTTTCTGTGATATTTCTTTTCAAGAAATTACAACACATACACAAGTTTTGATATTGCAAAACTGTTTCACGCACGTATTGATTTCTTTATGAGCGATTTCGTCTTTCTTGAAAGAACCAAAGAAATGAATTTATATACAATTATCTAATACATCGTTTTAAAGAATTTTCTTGAAATTTTAGACTGGTGCAATGGGATAAAAGTTCGAAAGTTTTTGAAAATTGTAACCATACAGAGCCTCTCACATAACATTGCTGCATAATAATTGATAGAATATGTTCCAGATTTTAAATGCATACTTGAATGAAGAGATTAGTTTAAGTTGATATCGATCCTAACGCTACTTATCTCACAAGTATTTGAAGTACACACCCCTTGGCAATGTTACACAGTTTTATCGTGAAGAAAAAGTCAATCTATGACTGTGTTGGTCTTTCATATCAATTTTTGCTATTGGAGAAAAGGCAAAATTTACGTCAAAAAATGTTATCTTATTCTCACGCAATAAGTAACGAAACAAACACTCGTTGCATTCTAATCAACCAATTAAAAATCTTTCTTTTTTTAATGTCATATACAGGGGAAGTCCGGAAAGTGATATACAAAAACTGTATTTTATCCTCACTTGCATTTTTGGGTACTTTATTTTGGTTCATAACCCCAAAGTGCTTATCGTTATCCATTTCGGCTTTCCATTTAAATTTATCGTAAGAAGTATACTATAGAATGTTATTAGAACACCTTCGGTGTATTTTGTTTTTTAAGAGATTCCGTGCCACTGGCATCACTATGATGGACAGTGATAAAATCGTTCTCCATCACTGAAATATTCGAAATACCACTGACAGTTAAAAAGGTGTAGTTTCGATCAATCCACTCCAATATTAAATTGCTCTCATTACTATTTTAATTGTAAATTAAATTGCATACATTTTCCTTCGTTTTATATTCCACATTTTAATTATTCAGCAGAAATTTTCTCTAATTACAATACAAATTAAAGTTGTCTTTTTTGAAACTTAATATAGAAGTATTGAGGATGACAATTAATAGGAGAACTATTCTCAGAGTATAAATGGGTACATTAGTGCGCAGAAGAAGTCTTTTCTAATGTGGCAAAATGACCTCTGGAACTACGTAAGCCATTTTCTTTTTGTCTCTAACGACAAATTTTGTCTACGCGGAAGCACTTATTGCTTCCGAACACTCTGCACCCCATTATGGGGAATCGTTAGTTCACACTTAATTGGGAATTCTCAGTAGAACATAGTATAGAGTTAGGACGTGACAATGGTCTATAAATTTCTTCAATAGTTACAGCAGATCTGGAGGTTCGTATAGTCAGCTTCACATTTCTCTGTATGTCATCAAACTGTCGTCTCATACAGTGGCGGCGATTGGGAATCAAAAGTGGGAGGCAAAAAAAAAATATTGACAATTTTCATAAACATGACATTTTCTGCATGTTTCCACGAAGTAGGATTTAAATAATGAAATAAATCAAAGGAAAGACATTGATGACTACCAGATCAGGGATGGTGTAATTCTTTTTAATAATTCCCAGTTTTAGACGACTAAAATGAAATTTTTATCTTTCCTTTAGAACGATTGTCTCATATAATGGAAATGTTATATTTCAAGCACACTTCTTTTGCTCTGAAATAGTGTATCATACTTTCATGTTTTTCTGTTCGTTGTTGGTCAACTTCGAATTCACAAAGGCAAAAATGCGGTTTCATTTTTCATACGTTTAACATCATCCCCGTTATATTTATGTAATGGTATCGCTCTTTCCGGAGAAGTGTGTGCAAAAACACTTAAATTTAAAGTGGTTCTACGGAATGACAAGTAAATCTTTTGAAAATATAATATTGGTGTAAAAGAATGCTAATACGTTTACCAATATCGATTTTAGCTTTTAAAGCACACCTTATCAGTTATTTAATTAGTACCTAGACTTGAATAACATTAAATACTAGTCTAATGCCATTGCACTATTAAAGTTATAAATTCGAGCACTATGAAGGGATGCATCTAGATTACCTATTATTAATCTCCTTTGCATAACTTTGAAATGACTACTTATGCAATTTTAAACCAAAACGCTAAACCTTACGACTTGTGAAAAGCGATGTAAGCTTTGATAAAATGCTTTCAAATAAATATGAATATTTATATTGACGATTGCCCTCATTTTTTCTAGAACAAGAATTTAAAAAATGTTCAAATTCTCACGATGTAATAAATTGACGAAAACGTGGAATATCCAGAGAGATTCTTTGGGTTTTACGATTATATTGTTCATTTTGTGTACATAATAAAAGTGAATTGTGTATAAATTGAATACAAACATAAATAATTAACTACTAACTTATTTATATTAATTACACAATGAACGTATAATTAATTATCACCAAACAAACAATGATAACAATCTTTTTGGTTTTACAAAATATAGATTTTAAATTTAATTCAATGGATAAGTAATGAAATAAATGATATGACATCCCTATGGAATGAGATGATCGAAATGTGAGATTACAAACGATTCGTGCCCGAACTATGCGTGAACACTCATCTAATCATTTGGGGATTCTGGGAGAAAATAAATAAACAAATAAATAAAGTTCAATACATCTGAACTCTCTCATTTACAAGGTAGAAGGCAAAGCACTAGGATTTTCTTTCATTTTCCATGTTTTTCATATTTCTCTTTTCTGAACTCAATGTTACGCTTTCCATGTATCCATATCCTCAAGGAGTATATGCACTGTTGCACTTAGGGCTCTCAAGAGAAGCAGCGTCGCTTCTGAAATTGAACGCAATTACTAAAAAAGTCCTTCGCAATGTCAGACTCTCCGAGTTCTTGTCCTCTTTTTATTTTTCAACACTTCCAACTCGCTGCTTGTTCCTTTGCCAAGGGGATCGCAAGAAATATTTCTCTAGAATTCGCATCTACTGTAATATTAACAATGCGTAACTTGTGTTCACTAGGATAGTAATTTGATTTATTAAAGAGTTTAACGAAATAAATACAAGCTTTTGCGTTTACTTACCTAACTTTGCTTCACTTTTTCGCATCTTTATTTATAGCATTTTTGTTAATCGTGCAGAACGAAGAGGAGGGGGAACAAAGTGAGGGTATATTTTGGGGGGAGGGGGGTCACGCAAATTTGGGGGGAGGGTATACGTCTATGGTTTAGGGAGGGGGGGGCACCTCTAAACAAAGTACCCATGTGAACAGTGTAGTAAATGTTATTCATTGCATATGTATTTTCTGGGGGAAAAGTTCTTGATCTAAAGTTAACAGCAGAAACTTTTGATGTGTTTTTATTGAAATTTGGAATTTTCAAGGAATACAGTAAATATTATTTTAATGTACAAACTGAGAAGACTGAGAAAGCGCCTCGAGGGAGGGAGGAACATCAACTTGAGAATTACAGTACTCGCGGCGAAAGAATAGTAATGGAGGGGGAACCTAAAAACGTGAAATTCAAGGAGCCCATGGTAACATTGCGAGTTTGCCGATACTTCTCTCGCTATAGACACGTGAGCAATTTACTCTTCTCAGGGGAATCATGTGAGTTACCTTCAGCCGTTTCACAGAACTAGCCGATTCCAAGAACTAACAGTAATTGATATTCCAACAATGACGGACAAAATGCTTGATCCCAAATATTTGGACGCAAATATCTTCTCCATTTGATTTAGCAGCCTTTGTCTCGATGCCACGACATGCCGGTGGAACTACGTTAGGTCACCGCCCCCCACCGTAGCTGACATCTGGCAACGCCGCGCTATCGCTCCGTTGCTTGGTTACATCGCTTTACTATTCTTTCGCTGAAAGTACAATAGCTAATTAATGTACTTACCCGATGTAACTATTTGATCTTACTATGTGACACTATAGTAGTAATCGCACAATGTGAAAACCTTGAAGTTTCAGTGAAGCTTAGCGGCAAAATTAGCACTAGTCATGACCTTCTTTTAACCCAGTTCCGCCATTAGTATTGGCTCTAGATATCGTTCAAGTTATTAATAGGTCCTGCACTAGGATCACTCACTGCGGCAAGTGTAAGAAGTGGAAATACTGTATAATTCCTCACCCACCGGCATTTTGTGTGGCAACACATAATATTCTCCATGAACAATTTTAAAGATGATGAGAGGGGAAGGTTACACTAGGAAGATTGGGGACCATTGAAATAAACAAAAACTCTTCAGATATAAATAGCCTTTTTATTTTTCTAATTATTCGGTTATGAGATAAGTTTTTGATTCGTTCAAAAATTGATTTTTAACGGATTTTTTAAAATTCGGAGTAAGATCAGTTTTGTATCGTATCGAACCTCAGCATAATATTCTCTTCTTTTTAATATTTCTGATCTTTTTAAATATAACGTCACAACCATCATTCTCCCTCTTGTTGCGAGCTCCGTTTTCATATTCTACCTCTGGTTCTATTTCGTTCGTCTGCTCAGGTTTTCATTTCTAGGAAATACATCCTGGGATTCCGTGTTGTTTCATTTTGCCTCAGAGGTACATAAACTTCTTGCATCATTTTTCTCCTTTCTCAGAAATGACTCATTTCGTGTCTATACGTAATTGATATGCTGAGATTCGTTACTGGAATAATACCCGATATACTCTTTTTGAGTTGCACTTTTCGGGTCTGCAAGTTTATTTTCAATGTTCAAGTAGGTATAAAGATGTTTAGAAGTCAGTGTCATCAGTTAATGACACATTCATATTGATATTAAGCGTAAGTATATATTAAATCAATAAATATCATTGAATAAGAAAAATTAAATACTCATTAATAAATCATGAATTATTTATGTGACGCACGATTGTGAATGAATAATTGTATCACGATCTATATTACTTAGCTCTTACTACTCGATACGGCACTACACAANCGTTGATGAGCCCTGAAGCTCCCAACAGAAAAAAAGAAAAGAAGAAAGAACCGTAGGATTGGATGAGAGATTCAAATTCAGGAGAATGAAAGTATTTCTTCAAACCTTTGGATATCCCATCTCAATCTTAAGTTTTCCAACTTTAAGTTTGAGATATCGCGAAGGTGTGGAAAAATCATCCTTCCTCTGGATATGGATTACAGCTCCAAAACCTTTTGGGTTTAACAACACTATCCCCCTCAGTTATTATGTTTTGAAGTAACTCTCACTGATCCGTCCTTACTCACACCATTCATCTCCTCCCCTTTTCCGACTCAGATCCACCCCTCCACATCGTGAGCCATTCCAGCAGGGCGTAATTCCTTCGGCTCGAGCGCCTACCGTCTCGCATTCCTGGCGACGCTAAAAAAACAAATTTGCGGAAAGAATTTCTCGCTCGTTTAATGGATAGCTTCATATAAGACGAACGTCCTTAGAGGGTGCCCTTGGTGGAGAGCGACAGAGAGAAAGACGGAATACGTGAGGGCGTGGGAAGAATCCTTTGACTACTCGAGTATAGTATAAGGGTGTATCACACGTATCATTGATTTCTGCTTACCCGATCATTTCTAGTTTTACAGGATATTGCAGACTGATTGTTGTATCTGTTCACTGAACACGTAAATCTTCCCACAGAGTGAATTTAAAGCGTTGTTCAACTTATATAATGTTGGACTAGTCTGTCATAAAATTGTTTATCTCTCGAATAAATAAATATCTATCGTTTTCATTTAAACTAAGGTGATTTGAGGGACGAAAATATTTTAAATAATTTTACTAGGTGAATTTTTTATTATAAAAAACTATTGAAGGAATAGTATTTATTATTTCCAAAGTATTTATATTAAAACGCCTTAAACCTGAAACATGTGACTTCACGTGATAAAATATTTATGTTCGTTTCATAAATATTACCTGAATTTGAATTACGTGTAAAGGGCTCTAATGACCTTAACGTTGGCGAACCCTAAAGTCCCAAGAAAAAATATTACGTATTCTCCAAACATTCATGCTTTCATAATTGATTAAAATGTGTGTATAATGTGTTGACAAAAATCTGTATGATTAAAAACAATAACAAATCTACCATAAAGGTCATATATTTTTAATACACTGAATTCTTGAAAATGTTTAGTAAAATGAGAGATCTGTGCAATATTGACTTTATGAAATCATTGGGCATACTTTTACAAACGTAAGCAGGAAACTATTTATTAAAATAGAGTTCCCTTAGTCTCCCTTTGAGACATAAGAGAACCAAGAGTTCTTTACCAAATAAAATAAACAAGATTCGTTCGGTGGAAGTAGTCGCTACTCCCGCGCACACATCCAGGGTAGATTACACAGAAACATCGGCATTCCGGAAACCGCCACTGCCGCAACCCCTCGCAAGAATTTCGAGTTTGAATTCCCATGAAATTCCTCTCTTCTTGTTAAAGAAGGGGGAAAGGAAACAGAAGAATGCTAGACCAACCCTCCGACAAAGAAATATGAGTTGATCTAAGCTTAGCTGTAATCGGAAGACTTGCGTACATTCGTATGGAATGAAATATTTTAAATTCTTGCCTGACCTGGATTTTACATTTAAAATAAAAAGAATAATTTCTTATTTCATTTATAATAGTAATTATTATTATTATTATTATTATTATTTCAGATAAAATTTAAAATTAGTAATTTTTCCTTAATTTTGATAACTTATATATTCGATATTAAATAGCCAATAAATAAAATCATATTAAAATCCGATTATCTTAGAAATCAACAATATTGTTCAGTTCCAAAACATTGCAATTGTGTTGATAACAAGAACATCCAAAGAGTGAAATGAAATTTACATCTTCATGGAAATTTCTCACCACAAATTTGAAACAATAAACTGTTGCCCGTTTTTGGAAACATGAATTTTTAAAATTGTTGACTTCTCAATTATAAGTCTCTGTTTTATTTTGCTCGAAAATAATGATGTAGAAAATTAAGATGAATACAATATTGTTTTTCAAATTAAAGTACTATCTATAGAATTCGTCATATTACTGAGAGAAAATGCGTTCACAATTCCAACGAATTTCAAAAATTTCTTTTGCTGTAAGAATGGACACTTAACATTTCTAGAACTTTTTTCTTGTAATTCTCAATATCACGAGTGTGTAATCATTTAGAGTATATTTTAGGATAGAACTGCGATATGAACTTATATATACGAGAAGCATCAATTAATTTTATGTTTCATGTTTGGTATGAACGTATTTTAATAACCCTTTCTTAATCAGTCGGAACACACTTCCATCATATTAAACGAGAAGGAATTTCGTGTTTCCCGAAGCATCGTGATCTTCTGGACCCAAGCAAGTGCTCAGCAAGTTGCCTCATGCCTTCTTCAAAGCATTCCAAGATGACGTCTTCATAGGGATACTTGCGCACACTTCTTGGGATTATAACTTACGTACAGTGGCAAGACCCGGTCGTCGGGTAATTCAATTTCTGGAGACGACAGGCACAATTCCATTCGGTTCGGGGGCATAGAAGACTGTGTAGCTTCTGGGGTTATCGGAGATGAATCTAAAAACGATGTCAGGGCTTCTAAAAGAGCTGTACGTGAAGTTAGGAGGAAATAAAAATCTTTCAAGAAATTCTTAATGTTATGTTTTTTTAGTACACGCCCTAGTAGTTCCATTAACATGTGATTTTTTTTATAATCTTCTGGTTAGCGAAAATCCCATCGATTAAAATTCGTGTAACATAGTACATAATGTAGTGCGTCAAGTGTTCGACCAATAAAACTCAGAAAATACGTTGTAATAATGCATCATTTCCAATACATATTTTGTAGCTTGTATTACATTTGACCAGAAGATAAATATCTGAGAAGAATATAAATAGTTTATCATTATGAATAAACATTTTTCTCAGCAATGTTTCAAGAAAAGTCATTTGAAAAGATCGAAATATTCGCACAAGACGTAATTGATAAAGGATTGAATGACATAATTAGATCGAACGCCTTTAATTTGTATAATACTTCAGTGATCTTAAAACCAAACTTATCTCGAAGAATAGACATTTTTGAACAATGTGGTACGTAGCATATGTAAAATAAGCATGGAGGATGTAATTTATTTTTATTTGTCCTTTATGAACACAGTCACTTTTACGAGTCCATATTCATAAGGTAGTTTTTACTTTGGATTTAACATTCAATAAAAAAAATTGTAAGAGTAGTACTTTTACTTAAGCATTTCTACGTAGTAATTAGTCAACACTTATAAGCAACCCACTAATCAACATATGTGTGTAAAAGTTATTATCTAAATAAGTTTAACCATTAAAATACTGCTAGATTTTAGACGTTACTTTTGAAATACTGTATCCTTTTGGAATTTTGAGAATGTTCCTTTCATTCGTCATTCCTCCTTTTATTGCTTTGTGCGAACCTTCAGTATGATCCTCTTCCTATCGGTACATAAAACACGCTATGATTACAGAACAAAGAAAATGAAAATGACAAAATATTCCATTTATCCTCCCTCTACCTGCGAGGAATGCACACGTACTTTCATCTCGTGCCTGTCGCACAGGGAAGAGGGGAACCAATCAGCAAAGCGGTTATCCACAAGGGACAGTGTTCCGTGCGTGTACCCACAAGGAAACAAACACAAGGGCATGGGGCCAAAGGGCAGCGGACAGAGGAACTCGCGCTTGCAGAGCTTTTAATAAACAACATTCAAAGGCTCGTAATATTCTTCTCTTTACCTTTAATGTGCAGTCAGTACTGCGTCAGCGCAGCTTTGGGGATTAACTTTGTAATGGAGACGAATTTCATTACATGATACAATACTCGTGAATAAAACGACGTGGATATTACATTTTTGAAATAAAAGTAGTTTTATTTCTTGCGTGAAGCGGCTTAAGACTATGAAAGCAAGGGATGTGTTTCGGAATATGGGGATTTACGGCAACACAATTTTATCGGATTTTCTTCTGTACTTTAATGGGATTGAAACGCATTTTTTCTTTGATATTTTTTTCTTATTTGTTTAAGGCATCCGTATGAACTTTTCCGCACAGGAACAGAATTGAAGAAATATGTTCATAGGGAGCAAAATCATACATATCAAAAACCTTAGAAACAACAGTATCTCAAATCTTGAAATTTTTTATCAATTCTAGAGCATATAGATTTCAAAAAATTAGTGTGAAAATTATTTAGTCACAAAAAATCTGACCAGTTATGTTTTTACGAACTGATAAAAAATGTATATTTTTATTCACAGACGAAAAACTTTTCGTTTAATGTTCGAAGTTAAAAAACGGTGTACTGAGGAGCACACGATGAGGTACCCTTGTCTCAGGAGAATATAATCCAACGCATTATTGAACGTAATGTGACATTAAATTACACACAATTTTTAGTATTGGGCATTTCAAAATTTTTGTTCAGTTACCCGCGTCCACTGCCATTCAACATCTGTTCAAAATGCTCAATAATTTATTTCAGATAAATTTTGATTTCCCGGATAAGAAATTGTGAATACTTCATAACATGCGCCACTTAGTCATTTCTTGCCTCATATAGTTCACAATTTATCATTTAAATAGCAATACTTGGCCGGTTTGCAGCAAAATAAATTTATGCTGTAAAATACCGGAAGTTATTGATGACGTAACAAAATCCTTCCTATGCACTTCTTACCTCACGTTTGCCCCATTTCCCAATTACCCATCAAACCAACAGCAGATGTAGAAGGACGAAAGAGTCGAAATCATGCCATCAAATCGTGAGTTTGAATTCGAGGAAGATTAATTTAACAAATTGCCGAGTGATTTAATTTCAGTAAAGACTTAATTGAATTTTCCCTCAACATTCTCTGCGTACGTAAGTGCAGACACAACTCACTACAAAACCAGATAACATGCGATACATTAATTGAATTATCTAACCTAATATATCCTCCAAATTGTCATCAACATAAAGATGAAAGTCTTGTACAGACAAAAAACAGAGATACAAACGTTCCTAGGATATTCCGGGCGACAGCATCTTTCTCGAGAGAGTAATTAATTCAGAAGATTCTTGGAGAGAAATGTTACGTGAGTTTAATAACGTTCAGGAGGATCAGACGCGTGGGTGGAGAAGAGAGGATCGGAGTGGGAAATGGTACACTTTGAAGACTGCGCACAGCAGAGCGTATAATCTCGCCGACAGGACGAAATACAATTACCTAATGAAATTAATACAAGCTAGAAAGCTAAAAAACACTGTCGTTCGGGTTTTTATGTGCACCGTTCACATTTATGTGAACATTTTTATTACATTTATTATATTTATAAATCATTACTGCGTATTATTTATATTTGTATTTACATTTACAAACCGTTACATGAAAAACATGATACTCCGAATGTGGACGAAGAACTCACTATTATATGGTATCACGGATGACGTTTGTCCAACTTCACTGGGCTGAAAAAGTTGATTTAAAATATTCTTGCTTACCAATGCTATTTTAAACTAAACATATTATGGTAGCAATATTTTTAATTTTTTTCTGTTTTTTTTAAGTTGTATTAATTAAATTGTCGATATGATGTGTTTTAAAAGCTTAAATCATTTGCAGAATACTATTTTATTATCTACTAAATAGTATAATTAAATAATATAACACATATATACATTCTTTTTTGTATTATTTTATGCAAATTATAGAAGTTTAAAAGAGTTCTCAATAGACAAAACTACCTTAAATGGAAATGTCAACCACCACAGAAATAAAAACGAAGATTTAACGATTAATAAGTTCGAATAAAATTGACAAAGGACGATGCACAATTTTGTTCTCATATGTAACTTGCTAGTACAAATGCCTGAAAGTA
Organism: Laupala kohalensis; assembly: GCA_002313205.1. Lineage (NCBI taxonomy): Eukaryota > Metazoa > Arthropoda > Insecta > Orthoptera > Trigonidiidae > Laupala > Laupala kohalensis. The sequence continues at coordinate 629,490 of NNCF01126330.1, read as the reverse complement.
TGGATTTTTGTACTACTATTCTTTCTAAACCACACTTGGTGTATTTTATAAAAATCTAAAAGTCTTGGACTTACCTCACAAACGCGTATTCCTAAACTCATAATAACTGCTGCAGCTGACATAACCGCTTAAAATTATATATATATATATATATATATATATATATATATATATATATATATATATATATATATATATATATATTTCCAATTTTGAAAAAAATTGCTTCGTTGCGCATTTTGACCCACTCTGCGGACCGCGTGTACTAAATTTCGTATCTCTCTGTCTTTTGATCTCATCGGTGTGCGGCTGAGAAAACAAGATTAAAAATTTGAAAAGAAAAAGTTATTTTATATTTCAAAAAATAGATCTCAAAGACCAAAAGAACCGATTCTGTAGAACATGGGTAGCAAATTTCGAAGCGAGTACTTTAAGTTCCTGCGCTAGGTGAAAAAAAATCAAAGAACTTTTAATATTCCATGAAAAAAATATTTGTACGAATATTTAAAAAAAACATCTTCGTTTTTGTAATGAAAACTTACAGTGTAGAGAACAAAGGGAATACGCAACGGATCCACGACGGGTTATATCGGACGGAGATTCCATCCGGCGTCACTAGACTGTGCCAGTGCAGTTGGTGCCATCTTGCACAATGGTCAACGGGATTTTACAGCTGGTCATCGCGTCCCCCGGCTGTCGTCACCCTACCGTTTTAATGAACACCATGGTTTTGCGAGGGTTATAACTTATAGTCAAACGAAAGCAAACTGTTCACAAAACGCGCCAAGTATGAAATACTGCGTTGTGTAATTAAAGCTGCTTTATAATATATCCGCCTGTCTGTTTAATGTACGGCTAAATAGTGGGTAGCAAGTGCTGTTTTGCAGCCCTCGCTCTCCGCTGTTCTAGTTATAGCTACCTAATTATTAGAGGAGGATTAAATATCACTAGTAAATTAAAAGGAATCTGCTGCTCTCACCAGTCTTGTGGGGCACACGTGAAACTAGTAGAACCATAAGATTGTTTCTTATTATGAATATAGAAATACAAATACGTCTGGAAGAGACGTTTTGAAAACCAAGAGTTCGAGAGGATCATTAATTTGTTAGTACATAATTTTTTGTTTATGAAGTTAATTAAATTGACTAGAGGAATTCAAAATAATTTCACAAATTTGAAGCAAAACACTCATTGTTTTTAAAAATTCTTTAGCAAGTGGATTTGAAAAGCAGAAACGTCAAGTGTTTATCATCGCCAAATTTATATTAAAATTGGATCCAACTAGAGAAACATGAAAAGATATAGATTTATCATCGTTCTGACATTACAATGCTTTATCTGAACACTACATAAATTACAATAAACGTTTCACAAGAACGTATGCTAATTCTCTCAAATTGGAGCTAAGTAAATATTATTTTATAACCATTATTTTGTGGAGAGGTAGTAAATACAGAATTGATATTGTCAAGATACATTTTAAGTATGGATATCTTCTTCAGAAATAAAAGTATGACGTAAGGTACGTTGGTACAGATGTATAAGGATGAAAAGTACCTAACGAAGTTTAAATAATGTTAAGTGGTAATAGACGTGCCTGAAATTATGAACTGAATTTTATCAGCGTAACCCCAAACTATTAATTAAATATTTTTTTAAAATCAGGTGGATAAGGTATTTCAACCTATTAATTGGACGAGATTTGTTGATTTGTTAGCTACATGAACATATAATTTTGAATTAAATAATATTACAAACTTTCTAAAAACAATTATGTTTTACTAATGAAGTGCGATAAGTAATTTTTTAAGGGTTGACTGTTGAAATTGATTGTGAAAATTAGTAAGAGTAAAAATTCCATCAGAAAAAGTTCAAAATGATGAACCATTTGGTTTAAATACAATTTGGACTGAAAGCGATAAATAAGGAACCATAACATATTTTTTTTCGATTGGGAAATATAAAATTACTTTTGAAAGAGACTCCGATTAATAAATCGTGTGACAACTTAATGTCTATTAAACTGAAATTATCTCTTTATGATATCTCATAATAATTCAGTTACACCATCTTCGTTCTCACGAAGCGTGAATGTGCTCTATCAACTAGGTTTATTCACCGACGAAGCGAGCAAATTTCGCTTAAACTTAATTCCTCGGTTCCCAAATCGGTCTTTTTAGTAGACTTCTACAAAAGAACATGTTTGCTTTCCTTTGTAACGATTTAAAGTCCCGAACTTCTGACGGTGAATGCTCAAAAATTGCAACACAAGGACTGTAGCGATGTTCCACAAGGCCAGCAAACATTCGGTGCAAGGGGAATATCATTTAGCCGGAGACTGATTCACTTCCCTTGTCGTTTAACAATCATTGCGCTATCGGGTATCCTCGATATTCCTGGAGTTGCGGGAATTTTCTTTTGTTGTGGGAGTACCTCGTCTCTGTGTCCTCCGCATTCTTACGTGTTCCGCTTTCCGACGGGGTCTTAAGCCCTAAGCGGCACTAGTGAAGGGACCCAGCCCTCTGGAAAAGAAGGACTGTTTTTAATTCCGTTCATCGTTTTGGGAAGGCGCGGGAGAGTAGCGCCGGCCATGTGTGTAACGCAGCTCGACGCTGCTTTGTCAAGCGTACTTGGAGAAGATGGCAGCGATTGTGGAGATGGTGAGGATGGTGAAGACTGAGGGAAGGGATGACGTAGAGAAGAAAATGGAGAAGAGTGGTGATAAAGTTGGAGGAGGGGGCAAACTACACAATGGGAGAGAATGGAGTGGGGACTATTTAGAAAGGGATATTATCAAAAAGGAATTTCAGGACTTCGAACTCGAGGAATTTAAGTAACATGACTGAAACGCGTTGTTCCTTGGACATTGAGCGACTCATGTTGCAATACGCTTAACACGGGCGCAAGTGATTATCATCGTCAAGTCATATAAATTGTTCTTAATTCACATCGATATACGTGACGAAGTTTTCTGATTGAACATCATAGTAGGTGATAGGTTTCACAAAATACCGATAAGCAACACTGACAAAAAGGAAAAATTAATAAAATAAGATTGAACACCAATTTGTTCTACACAATTTTCGATACATAAAGTTTTTTCATTGCTGAGTGCCTGGGAGGGAGGGATTTTACATTTCAATTCCGGTTCCATGACATGAAGAGATATTATAACTATAAATTCCCCTGATGATTCATTCATCGTATAAACCTACTACTGTCATCATCATCACAACTAAAAAAATTTATTTGAGACAAAAAGTGTCTTTTTATACAGTTGCCATAGCATTGTAAAGGATCTCTGGAAACCATTTGATGCCAGAATTTTCTTTTCGTTTTATTTGTCTTAGACCATGTGATCCCCTCTTGTATAACAATGCCATTACTGTAGTTCTTGATTGTATTTCTCCTCTATTTATCCATAAATTTATTTTCATCTGGGTCTTCATTTCCTCTAACCAGAAAAATGCGTCTCGTAACCTGCATACTTCAGATTTTTAACTCTCGTTATTCTGCTGGAAAACTCGTCTTTTTTTCTATTTTATTAATTTACATTTCATTTTATTTTATTAAATTTCTGTGCATCACGTGTAAATTCTTTTTATTCAGATATCTCTCAAGAACTTCTTAATTGAGGCAAGTAAATAGAAAACGTTTGAAATGTCAGAATATTTGTTTACAGCAGACACAAAACACTAATTGAAAACCTTAATAGATTATGAAAAACTACGCGAAAATTATCATAATTACTTGTTGAATGTTCTGAATAATGCTGCTTTAAAAATTAAATTTTAGCTAAATTCAATGATTTCTGCTGAAATCAATGTACTAAGTACCACATGTGATTTCCTACAACCACTCCAAGTACCAAAGATAGTACCCAAAAGATGTATGTACCACGCCTAATAACCATCATTTTGCATGGCGTTACTACAATTAGTTGAAAAAGTAGGAAAAATATGTTATAATATCGATTTACCAGACTGTTATTGTATAATCCTCGCGTCGATGTATATGCGCACGCTATCTTCCGACAGTCATAGCAATAAAACAATCATCGGAAAGCGCTAAGACCTATTTCGACGGTATTAGCGGTGTGAAAAAGATTTTTCTCTAATATTTTTTTGGTATTACAAATATTTTTTTTATTACAAGTCTCAATTCTCTTTATTATTAATCGATAATCTTTTAAAAATATCCCACTTTAAGATCCTTATCTTTCATTACGGGTTGATAGGAGGTAGTGTGTATGTCGTCGTGGGATTTGGAGGCAGGTGAATGGTGTGGGAAGGACAGCTCAGTGAGCGGACTCCAGTGCGTAGCTCATCCGCGAGAGCCGCAATTAGTCAGATAGCATCTCCCGTTGCCCTGTCTGCCTGCGTCCACGCGCGGTGTCGGCTTACCGTGCGACGCAGGCGACAGGACGGGCACCCGCGACGTGCAACCGCCGCAGCCAGCAGCGGCGATGGAAGTGGGGACTGATCTGTCTACACCATGCCCATATCAACGGTTTCGTCCAGGTCCAGCAGAGGCAGAGTTTTCGAAGGGCATGGGGATATGGAAACGTATCTCAAGATATTTGCCCGTGCTGACTGTGATGAGTGCGCGTGCGGGGAGGCGAAGAAGACGGGAGAACATATAATTTGGAATTGCCCGCTTTTTAGAGCAGAAAGAGCACAAATAAAGACATAAGTAACACGATATAGATATGTAATGGAGTACATGACAGAGATGAGGGGAAAGAAGCACGGATTGAAAGGATGTTAAAAGATGAAGACAACGAGATGGTAATAACTCATACCACAGATCATGGACTTGTTAAGAAAGTACATTATACTGAGATTAATGTCGTGTAATGTCGAAATATGTTGACACGACAAGAAATAAATAAATGAAGAAAATGTACCACATCCAAAAAGTACGGCGCTTCTAATAGATAGTTGAGTATTAGGGTCCCCAAAGATATAACGTCTATGTGTTTCATTACAGCTTGTACCGTAAGTTCAATTTTTAAAAAATATAAACGAATAAAATGGAGACTATGGCCGGTATTACACGGTCATATTTCTATGTCATATATCTATGATAAAGATATATGATCAAAAATACGACCATGTAATGCGCAAGCTAAGCTTGTTTATCTATGACATAGGTTCTCGTTGAGAGAACCATTGATGATATCTTTCATCATATCTTTGATTGCAGATATGACATAGAAATATGACCGTGGAATTCCGGCCAAAGGGAGGGTACCGTAAGAATAGCAATATCTCAGGATCACTGCCGAATGTTGAATCCACCTGTTTCCTTTGCTATCTTCCAACGAACTAGAGTTGGTTGTATACTTCTAGCACATCGACTCCTGAGGCTACGTATGTGGCTGCAGCGCACGTGCCATCCGGAGAACATCACTCAGAGCCATCCGCTCCCCAACGACAATCTCAGCCTTAGGCGAAGCGTCGCGGACGCACTGTCAGTGTAGGTATTAATTAACTTAGCTAAACTGGGAAGGAGAGAGACATTAGCAAATTCAGCATGACGCAAATGGTATTCACATATATATTTAGGGCGCATATGCAAAATCAAGTGATAATACAAATGTTATTTGTTCAATCTACACAGAGATAACAGTAAAAATTCTATATACAGCAATTACAGTTTNGTGTGATATAAATCTAAATTAACAAGAACACAGAATCAATGTTGGTCAATAAGATTGAACAGAGTGAAGGAAGGTAGGATTCTATACCATAATATTAAATGTACTGGGTTTGCCTATAATAACAAGACATGGCTTACACCGAATAAGTACGTCATAGAATTTATCATTGACCATGGTAACTTCAATCAGTATTTGAAGAGAATGGTCAAGAGGGAAGATGATGAGTGTGTCTGTGGTAAGGGAATCGAATCCCTGGATCGCATTTTGATTGTGATATTTTTGGACATGAACAATGTGAATATGTGAAGAGGATGAAGCAACACGGACTCTGAAAAATTTCCATGATAGACAAAGATGGATTGCGTCAAAGGATAGGTATGAAGATTTTGGAAGATATGTAGCATTATTAGGAGCAATACGAGATGCAATAAAATATGAATACAAGTGATTTCACATAAATAGAAGAAGAGAAAAGGTGGAATTGAAAACAAAAGTAGACAATGGCCAAGAATCCCTGGTAACATCATCAAGAAACAGAGTTGTAGAGAGATCAAGAAAATAAATTACAATAAAGATATATGAAGGGAATGAACCGGTTACGGAAAAATCGTATTGAGTTCACTTCAAAATAGCTCGTCACTTATCCGCTGTCACACACAAAAAGTTTAAAATTGAAGAATAAAAACCCGTTATTATTGAATATTTAAAATTTCGTTCGAAGGTCAACATGAATAACACTGACAATTTCAACTGTGCCGAATTTTGAAGCTCTGCGTCACTGCTCTACACGAACACGAATAGAAACATAAAACGGTTATCGTAAATGAAAAGTTTTCACATCTAATTTCGAAAAAAACCGCTGCGTAATGCACTGCAAGCAACTCTGAAATACACGTGTACCAAATGTTGAAGCTTAAAGCCTTTTGGTTTCATCTCAGCTAACTCAAAAACTAAAGAAATAAAAAATCTGATACGTATTCCAAAAAATACTTATTAAGTATACTTATTAAGTATATATACAAAGTTGTAATATATTGTAAGCGCAGATGAGTAAACCTATGCATGGAATTGTTAATTACTTAAAAATTATACTGAAATACATCGAAAACAGTTTTAAAGCACAAATGTGTATTATACTGTCACGCTCACAAATAAGCATAACAGGATTCCTTCACTACTGTGCATTCTTTGAAAAATAATTTATCACAATAAAGAATTACGTAAAATATAAGGAATGGGAAATAATCAAATACTGAGGCAGAAGGGGTAAATATTCGTAACTGAAGAGGACTCTTAACACAAAACCACTGGTTGAAGGAGAAATCAAGATCGGAGAATAGTCGTGGCAGGTAGCAGTCGTAAGAAAGACGCCAAGGACTATAGTGTCTGCAATGTTAACTCCAATGTTGAGGAGGGTGCATAGGGGGTATGGGTTGAACCCCGGCGTGAAATGACGCGTCGAGTCCTTAGAGGCCTATGCTCTCGGCTGACCAGATCCCTTTGAGCTGCTGGCTATATCCCCGGTCACGTCACGCCTCTGTGTTCGCGTCCAACCCAAATAGACGAGCTACCCCCTCTCAACATTGTCACCAATGTCAACTCCTTCTACTCTCCTAGGACATATTTTGATATCGGACTTCCTTTCCAGTCGCAGAAATCTAAAATTCTCTAGGAAATATTTATCCCATTAATATATGAACTCCTTCAAGAAATTTAGGGTGGGTTATTTATTTATTTTCTCATTCCACTACCTTTTTCTTGTTTTTCTTTATGTCATAAAAAATGTATTTATAAATTTTACATTAAGTGTATGAGAACATGACATAAGCTGTACCTTTGCCTCCAAGTAAACATGCTTCCTCATCATAATTTTATTATTATTATTATTATTATTATTCTGAAGTTGAAAAATGTATAAAAATTATAATGTATGTACCATTACTTTATATAATTATACATATTAATTAGCCATTGTAACGTCGGCGCCAGGACATGCCATCAATTTGTGAAATATTAATATTTCTTTGTATTTTCCAAGCCGGATGGTTTTAAGAATCTTACAATAAGTGGCCGGTCAGCGCTAAGACGGACGTGCGACGAGCTTGGGATTCTCCCTAAACCTTTTCCTTGTGGAGTTATTGTTTGAACGAACACCTTTCACTTTAAGGAAAGTACGTACAAGTATATTCGAAGAATGCAGCCGGCGACGTTGACCCACTGGAATTTAGGTGTACCTAAAGACGAATTCTACGAAGAAATGAATGAAGTACGTGCCGAATATAGAACAACGAAAAGGGTGTTTGCAAAGCGCCTAGGTGACGCTCATGGCGGTTCGTCCTCTACGGCGCAACCTATGCGTTCCTAGAAGCAAAAAGGGGACACAAAAAGAGTGTTTGCACGGTGGTGGCGAAGGCGTGGTTATTTGCTGATCACGTGACGTCTGGTACAGTATATATTGGGAGGAGTGAAGCTCCTCAGAGATTCTTTACAAAGGAACATAGAGATCCGTCAGCACGGACATGTGACTGAACTAAGTCTAGGTCGCGGAGACCAGATGCTCGTTAGGCTGCTGCGGTAGTCTTAATGAACTCATTACTAGGTGCGAGGGTCGTAACTAGTATCAGTTAGTTGTTGAAAAAAACAACTTATATTTTCGAAGGATCAGATATCCTGAGGGTTTTTACAATTTAGTTGTCTTCAACTATATTTAACCAAGCGTAAACAATGCTCTCTGTCAGCATTATTTGTGTAATAACAGATTATTAGATGTATTAATGATTTTGGGAGTTTGTCTCTGTTGTAAATTCAGATTTCTAGTTAATTTGTAATAAATCATTATTTATTGTTATTACACGTGTGTTTGGTTGCTCGGGATATCGAGCTGGTGGCAGCGACAAAAACTACCATAGGGATTTTGGTATTTATGTGGATCCCGCTTCTACCAAAGGAAAATTAACGTCGCATCAGGGTTTGAGGTGAGATGTTACAGCCATCTTTATAAAAAATATAATGTTGCTAAAATTAATAATGCTTAAATACATTTCGTTGTAAAAATCCCAGATACGTTCCATTAGCTTTTCACAAATATTGTTCTTCCTTTTCTTCAAATAACTTGTTTTACAGGATTTCGTATAAGTAATCAGAAAAAAATATCAATGTCACGTGTCCTGAAGACTTCGGTTTACAAAACAAAAATAAAACAGCAAGCATTGTATATCGTCCAAAGGTCGTATGATATTTTTTACTTTCCTAGACATTGGGAAAAGACTACAACCCTTAAGAAAAGATTCTTGGTTCAGTCGTTAATCAGTTGTGGCGTGAAGTGAATTCTGACGACGTTCTTGTGAAAATCGCCGGGTAAGCACATCGCTTTTATTAAATAAATGACATGAACCAACATTTGGTGATTAACATTAACTCATATTAGTGATAATAAAAGAAAGAATATTTGTGTAAAATTACCAAATCCGTGTGAATTAAGCCCCATGCAGCTAGTTGGAAAATAAAGTGTTCCTCGAATATATGGGTGCATTCCAATACTCATAACTAATTCAGTTATCAAACTATTTATATATCTCTATACTATTAATATAAGATGCGGTGGAAAAATTTCAAGGTATTTAAAATGGTTTATTGCTATACTGATTCTCCGGTTGAAATTATCTCTCTCCAGGATATCCAGGTATTATGAACTTTTGGGGTTATCATCGCTTTTCCTCTAAGAGAACGAACTTTACTGAACGAGTTCGGAAGTAATAACCGAGTCGTTGGATGAGTTCCCCTTCTCTCACGTAAGGGCGAGGAGGGTTGTAGTGACGTTTACATTACCCCATAAACGATACACAGACCGTCATGGAACTTATCTTGTATTAGCATAAAACATTATAAAGCCGTTTTAAAAATATTTTCATAAATCTTTAAAGTACATATATTAAAATAAATATTTTTCATCGTAATAAATGTGTGCAATTTATGTAATGTGTATGAAACACCTGATCCAGACGCATCTTCAGATATATATATATTATCATTACGGAAATCTTGAAAATAAAGGGACACTAATGTCTTCTATAAATTGAAGAGTTTTAAGTTCATGAAAAATTAGTACATCAAACACACAAAAGAAACTCACATATTTGAAGAAACTGTTTTGGTTTTCATCTTCTTCAGTCACGTAAATAATCAACGGTGGCCATGTTTACGTAATTATGTACGCGACTGACCAAAGCGAAAGCTGAAACGATTTCTTCAAACATGTGTTTCTTTTTATCTCCAATTTTTTTCATTATCTTTAAAACGTTTCAAAGTTTGGTTTGTGTCTAATAGGAGTCCTGTCCACTACTATTAATTACTTTTAATCGTGAGAGACGTGTATTATTTAATATATAAATAATTATTTATTACAGACCCACAAATAAGTTTGGTAAAAATTTGTAGACGTGTTTCATCTGAAGGAATAAACCATTTTAATAATTTTATGTTGAGATTGAAAAGATAATTTAAAGAAAAATTCAACGTTACCATTAATATTTAATGCTTAGCCGAATGTAGTTACATAGCCATGATTTATATTAGTAAACTGTTTGTAGGAACAGATAATATCAACACAAAAGTAAAAAAAATAACATAATTTTAGAAAGAAATGTGGAGTAAACACATCAAAATGTCTCTTCCAATAACGGAACTTGTTTCTATCAGTCCACTGTAGTTTGTCCGCCTACGAACGCGACCAACACTGTAGTTAACAGCGGCACAGGAATAAAGTCGCCTACAACCCATAAAGAGCGGGAACGACCGCGAGGACCAAGGTGGTTGCTTCCCTCTGCAACCGATCGCAAAGCCACCCTCCTCCCTCGCATTCACCCCTTCGGGTAATATTCCCCCTCGTCCACCGGCTGCTCCTCGGCGACACGTGGCCACACAACTTCCACAACCAAAGGTCCGTCTCCAACATAATCAATTTCGTCCCGTCGTACACAACCGTCAAGAAGTGCTTATACTTATTCCATGTACCTACACATGAAGTAATGTGACCAGATGAAATAAAAAGATTCGAACCCCGGATCTCTTGTTTTGATAGGCCCATTGCACCACCCGTTCGCGTCCAGACAAAAAAAAAAAAAAGCTGTACCGTTGTGTACGGGGAACGAGAATTCACTCGCGTCATAGAGTAAATAATCATTTTCCATCCCCATTGATATCAATGTTTGTCGTATTCAGCAGTCATAACAAACAGAACGTTAATATAGGAACAGATTGGCCAACAATATATTACAAAGCATCACCAGGGAAATGAAGATAGATAGTTGGCAACATGTTCATCTAGAGTCCACGTATTGAAACTTTAATGTTATTTTTATAAGAATTTAATGTTATCTGTTTTTAATCTAGGAAATATTTCGGTAGCAAAGTACATTATATACTAACGTATATTCTCCAACCGTATGTACGATTTGTTGGATTTTAGGCGCTGAAGGTTTACGTCTCCTCTTTCCTAAATTCAATTTTCTTTTTTAACTAGTGGTATCATAAACCATTAAAGTAGTTTTATCTTTGTTCTTTGAATTAAAAATGAAGAAAACTTAATCTTCATTTCATATTTGTCATAATAATATAACGTTTAAATAGGATTAGAAAAAAAAATCTTACGATCTTCCTTGGAGGAGCACAATATATTGTTTTTCTTAACACGACATAAGTGTTTTGACTCGAGATTCGAGACTTCCTCAAGTATTAAAAAGTAGAATTTAATTAGGATTGATAAAAACACTGCTTTGAATTAAAAATGTTTACAGCAAAACGCGCATCCTATGAACGCGGATTCTCTCGACAAAGAACACATATTCATCTCACTCCCATATGGGATCACGGCACAATTCCACTCGCGATCGACATGGAATCCATTAGCGATCTCGTAACAGCTTGCCAGAGAACCCATTTTTGTAGTGACAAGCTGGAGCGACGGGGATTACAAAGGATTTGTTATTGCGCATGCCACTGTAGCTAATCCAGGTCACATGCGCTCAGGCGGACTGAAAGACTATTTTACAGTGTAACGAATTTTCTACCTCGCATTCAGGAAAGGAGATTAGTTGGAATATAAGTAAACATGGGGAAAAAAGAAATACATCGCCGTTTCATTATTGGGATTTCTATATAAGGGAAAAATACAATTAAAGGCAAGATTAAGAACCCGGTATCAAAATAGACAAACTGAATTGCCAGAGTTTATCTAGATTAATTCCTAGTTTTTTGTTTTAAAATTAATTTGTAATAAATAGTTGGTGTTAAGTTGGTTGGACGATTGCCATAAATAACTCACAATGATCATCCCTTGTAATTTTAGTTTTTTGGTTTATACTTAGTTCTAGTCGGAGTATTCTTCACTAAAGTAAGTTGCATTATATTACGTTATGATACAATTTAATTCAAATATAACAACTACAAAATATAATAGACACACTCGGACGCTGATTCCCAACCGGAATCAATATTCGATGCCCGAGTATTCTGGTAAGAGTCAGCAAATAAAAGAATCAGTTTGACGAAAAGTATAAATAATTTTATATTTAGTTGGTACAATTATATATGAGTTATATTTTGAGTTATTTATCTCTCTCTTCCAAAATTATTGCCATTTCATGCTGCAAGAAATGATTAATTTACTTTCATGTGGCCAGAAGGACTAACTTATACAACTGCTGTTACAATATCTTCATCCATTTACGTGGTACATTGAATACATTTTGAAGTTGGGGTCGGGGTGAAAAGGTTCCACCATCACTCCAACTATGGTATGAACCTCAAGAGCAGTCAGTATCAATCTCAGAAGAACGGTTTTTTTAATCAATGGTGAGACCTGTTTTTCGTAATTAGATTCAGATCATTATGTAGAACAAAAGCTAAAATACGATTAGTTTCACCAATAGCATTTAACATAAAAATTCAATATTTTTTCTCAGAAAACGTAGGATACTGAGACAACTCGAATTATGAAGAAACCAGACTTTCTTTATTCGAATTTTAGAGTATAAGCTTATTAAACATAGAAACGATGAAAGGGTAGTGTCGGATGAGATAGAACTAAATGAGTTTCACTTGGAATAAATAAGGTAAAAACTAATGCTGACAAACATTTTATCAGGTTTTATAAACTAGCTCATTGTTTTAGGTACGTCCACATCAACGTTTCTATCTACATCAACCTTACATTGACTCATCTCTCCGATTTCAATGTTCAGCTCTAAATAAAAAAATGGAGAATACCATTAACGTTTAATTTTTCATTCATCATTTACGTATTACTGAAAATGTGAAAAAAAATACAAATATAAGATTTTTGTTTTTGTAACGAATACTTCATATAAATAGAAAATATTAAACATTGATAATTTTCACCACTCATGGCAACATTATATTTTTTACGACTTATCCTTTTTATTTGAAAATAACCCACAAAGTTTCGAACGCAATTATTATTTTATAGAACTATTCTTAAGTATATGTTCTTTATATTATGTAGTAAGCATAATTAATTATGTGGAGCGACCCGTGGAGTGGTGCGTAGCCCACACACCTATCTCTGGTGACGCTTGGTGGACTAAGCGGATTTTCTCGAGGCTCTGTCGCTTCCCCTGCCTCTCATTCCACCACAATAATCACTCATCCTCATTCACCCCTCACCTCATTCACTCATCACACGCCTCGGGGAGGTGTTTCGGGAAACGGCATTCGACTTCCCCGTATTTCGCAGCAACACGAATTTTATCCTGGTGGGATGAAATCAGTCTTAGTCACGTTCAACGTAGACTATGTAGCATACTACGACTATGTGTGGGACAATGGAGTGGTGGTTATTGGAACATCTCCAAAAAAAGGTTCTCCAGGTAAAATAGGGGCTTACGCCAATACACTTAGAATTACACAAACTAGCGTTAAGATACGAGATGTGAAAAGGTGACACTGTAGAACTAGATGGATTTTAAAAAAATTGGAAAGCAAAATATTGGAGGAAACAAATAACACACCAGCAGGTAGTGGTAACTAAGATGAGACATCGCAAAGGAGGGACGTGGACTATATTTATACATGAATTAACATTTCTAGAAAAGAATAAAAAGTGGTTTAGGCCTATTGCACCATTCATGCACATTTTGAGAGGACACGGAGACTTTAATGACTATTTAACAAAAATGACAGTGAAAAACCATGCTACATGTGCGTGTAAGTTATGAACTGTGATAAAGAATGAAATAGACAAAAGTGGATACATGGAAAAGAGCCTGGAGAAGATCGAATACCAACTTGAACGTGCTGTACACACGATGAGAGATCAAAGTACAGTGGGAGAGCCCTGATAATAAGCAAACAGTCATGGAACAGGGATATCTGAGACGTTATAAAATGAAAGAAAAAATAATAGTAATACGATGACCCAAATAGCAATGAGATGTTATGTGTACAAATATTTAATTTGTCTACTTTTAGGCCGTACAAAATATTACAAGAAAATGTTCAACTTTCTTTACCTTGTAAGTCATACTCGTCCTTCATTGTTTCTACATTTGATTCTCACAATTCTTCCCCAAACTTGAGATCCAACGGACTACATTAACTCTTCGCCCTGAGACGACAAGTGCATTTCACCTGCCTCCTCAGCAAAAGGATCACGTCTACAACGGAGTTAGTGGAAACTAGCGAACAGACACGAAGTATCCTCCACACAAAAGCTCCCGTCTCACGTCAGCGGCACAGAAAGCAACGCGACATCCTAAATACAAACACCAACATTTACTTTCCGTACGCTAATTATTATATTAACTGCTTTCTACTTCTTGGAGTTGACTGACTTTCTGAAGAGGCGTGTTTTGAGGAGACACATTTCAGTCGCTTGAATTTAATGAAAATTGTTCAGTAGAATAATGCGGTGCGCGAAGGTACGCGACACGGAAACTCTTGCGCGACCCGCTAAGTTTGTGTGTTAATGTCATTATGTAAATGAACAGGGTGGAACGAACGTCGGGGGACTCTGTGATGAGGAGGAAGACGTCAGCGGAAGATATGGAAACGACGGATTTGGATGAAGTGATAGCGAGAGTACCAATACAGGCGATGAAGATTGTACTTACTTTTTATTTTATATCTTTTGGCGAGGTTTAGGCCATGAGGCCCGCTCTTCCTCCTAACAGTAAGGGATTGCCAATGAGAGATGTTCGATTGCCGGGGAACTTTTGGTACCGAACAGACATTCGTCTGGAGTAGGTGAGGAAAACCCTAGCTGAAAACCTCACGTAGTTTGGCCGAGCGGGATATGACCCCACTCTCCACTGCTCAACGGCATCGTGGAGCCTTTATACTGCTCCAAAAGTGTTTTTTTTTAAATTGTAGAATGTGTAAATAGGAAAAGTAGCGTGCTCTTGAAGCTTATCTACATGGGACCGTATAAGGTGGGTGATAGAACTATTGTTAGTAGGTGGCCCGGTTAGATGGGTTTACCAACAACTTGGCCCACATAGAGGTGTTAGTAGGACTAGTTAGTAATAGTAAGAGCTGGTGATATTAGGAGCAGTAGGAGTTGGATTTTTTTTTTCATTTCTGCTTATCTACCCTGCATACCTACCTTCTGGCGAATACCAGGGTTTCATCTCTGAACTCTACTTCTCTTCTCATACACTTATCTCTCAACTCTACTTTTCTTATATTTCTTCATTCTTCAGTGCAACATTATTTCTCAATCTTTTCCCTCTCTTTTTCTGGTTTTCCTTGTTTCCTCCTTACTTCTCTATACCTCATTCCTTCTCTCTTCCTTCCTTTTCCTTTATGATTATCTGATCCGTTTTCTTTTCCTTTTTATCTTTGCGGCTGTTCCCTCTTAGCCACATACACTACACAGGTGTATATGTTTTGGATAGAAGAAGGGTTCGCTTTTCAGTAGTCACATCTATACGAACTAAGACATTAATGGAAAAGCTACAAATGTTTCCTCTGGCCCCGTCGGGTATTGAACCCGAAATGACTGAGCAAGAACGCTAACACCTTAACCACCGGGGGAGGGAGGGAAAAAATCTCTAAAAGTTATGAGATGATGGGTGGTGTCAACAGAAGATAAGGATTATTATCGATAGTGACTATTCACCATCATCGATAGTTAATAGCCAACTATCAATAGTTTCCGATAGTCACATTTTAATCCTCCCGCGTCCCAACGGGATCGTTTTGAATCAGAAGGTTATATCCCATAACAAGAACAAATAGATTTAAAAATATATTATTCCCATTAATTGTTTAACACCGTTAAAAAATAAAATTAAGAATGTAGATTTCATTACCTAAAATACATGGTTACCAGAACAACCAGTGCATTCCAAATATTTTCTTTTGTGCTTTTTGTGATTTTTATACCTTATTTGAGCTGTTTCTACCGTGTTTTAGTAAAATTACATACATATATCTTTTGGTTACTATTCAAAATAATTATCCATTTTCTGTTTTTCAAGTCTTGATAAGTTTCAATATCCTTAATTAGAAGTACAAAATTAGCTACGAGAGACCTATTAATTGATTTGTGCTAGATAAGATCGGTCTAGAAAGCAATCGAACACAAGATATCCTACTCCTACCTCTACATAAATACACAATAAGCTTGTGCTAAGAGCCACAACACCATGATTAATTAAAAAACCCATTGAGCGACATATGTTATTATCAAGCTATTGACTTTAATTAATATTTTGTCGGGGGTTTTAAATTATTGAATATTTAAAGTACCTGAGCATTACTAATCTCTTAGAAATAATGCTGCGTGTTCTTTATATAGATCCCCTCCAAAATAAATAAATTAGAAAATAGAATGTAATGAATAATTGAACTATACTACGAGAATATTGTACGCACTAGTTCAATGTTAAAAGGCACTGACAATTTAATAACACAGACTGAGAATATTGGAAGCATAACATACAAAAATACATTGAATATATAATGGTTGTCATTTTGTTAGCGAGTCTCCTGTCACAGATTGTATCAATTTCACGAGTTCTCGGACAATTCCTGATATTGTATTGAATCAGCTGGTTGATTACTCACAAGTTAGGAGATATTCCACAATTGTAGTTAATGTCATACAGTTCGTGGAGATCAGAGAACGAGATGATGAAGAATACAAGCTATTTCTTGAATACACTTTGTTCGGTTATAACCAATGTAGAGTTTCTTGAGTACTGAATTTATCGTTAATTCTAGACGTGATTATACACGACACGTTGTAGAATGATAAATGTCACTTGTACGAAAAACGCAATAAAATGTTAACTAAGCTCTTGTAAACGAAAAACAGAAGATGAATTGTCACTTGTAAGAAAGCGTTATAAATGTGAATAAACTCTCATAATTGGAGAGTAGAATGTTAAGAAGTCACTTGCAACTAATCGTGGTTAGGCGCTGATGCCCGTAGCGAGAGTAACACATGTACTGAGTGGCGGCGGAGCGCTGAGCGAACGACACGATGTGAACTCAAGCGAAGCTCGCCTCAGAGTGAGTGTGTGAGTGGGTCTTGTCTTGAATAAACAAGTTATGTTCCCCTGGTTACTATGTAATTTCGGGATTGGCTGATTCACTAATGTATTCACTTGTTCGGGAAAATACCAAGTTTACACATTATTCACTACTTAATTTCACTTGTCTTGGTAAGTACAATGTTCCAGAATAAGTTATGTTTCTAGTCACATACATTGTTAACTATCTGTCACTTGTTTAGTTCTAGAATGTTCTGGAATGAACTTGAAAGACTATTGGTTCACTTGTTTAGTTCTGAAGCGTTCTGTCACTACTAGTTCACTTGTTTAGTTCTGGAACGTTTTGGAAATAACTAGTAATTACCAGTATGTAGCGTGCCGCTACAAATAACTGAAAAAGAACTTGAATATTTATTTTCTTTGAATTACTCACATTAAATTTGAGTTGTGAATAAAATAATGAATCAATCAAAAAACAAGTTCTCTCTTCTTTTGAAGTTCATAATAAAACAATTAAGGAAACATAAATTCTCTTTTTACGTACAGCTTTCTTGAATGAAATATTCGTGGAGGATTCCTTTCTGCAACTGGCATTTCGCTTGTCCTTTAAACGCTATGTTAGAAACGTAGACCCTCCGCGAGCATACAGCATTACCTGGTTATTGGAGATCTAGTGACTTTGGGTCTCCGTCCTCACACTAACAAAAGATTCTCACTTTGAAACAGTACATGTGTTAGAAAAGAAATATAGCCAACATACTGGAGTTCATTGATTCTTTTATCACGTAAATTCTTACGAAACAACACCACACGAACATGCACAATAGCTGCACTGTGATTTCAGCGTCACAAATTTTAACAGAAATTCACATGGAGTTAACTAAGTGATGTTCTGTTAAGACCTGTAAGTTCATCAAATCGTGGTAAATTCTTATTGCACTTATTGTATTAACTGAACAATAATTTATAATTATTAAATTTCAGTATGAAATAGAATGATTCTTTAAGATAATCAGTATTATATTGTTCATTAGCATCGCGCCATGCACGTTGCAGCTGAAAATCACTCATTGATCAAATTCTTGAATACTGTCACATAAATATACAACTTTGTATAATTAGAAGTCTCATAGGAACATCTAACAACTGTTCAGTAAGTAAATTACTACACTTCTATGTAATTGGAAGTTATACTTCACCAACTAGTCCCACGCACTCTACCACGCTGCTTGTGTTCCAGCCATCTAAGTCGTCTGATCTACCAACACCGTCTGTGGGGGTCGAATACTTATCGTCTTCCCAATTCATGCTCGCGCCGCAATTGCTACGGGGTTTTCATATCTACTTCTACCGACTACCGCTGCGCGCGCAACTCCTTTCTACATCTATAAGTTAATAACATACTAGTCCAATTGGCTTCTTTGTTTCATAATTATGTTTCTAGTCACAATAATTATAAATATAAAAATTAAATTAAATAAAAACATTAATAAGCATGTTCAAATAGCCAAGTTTGGGACAGTATCCTCGCATTTATTGAGTTCATTATCAAACCGAAAATGAAAATATCCTCCAATCAAGTCGTATTAAAAGTAGTATATACTATGCTATTACTTTAACTGTAATTGAACCTGATGAGTCCTCATTCGGCTATGTTTTCTCTCGTTTTACTCTGTCTTATCAATATGATCGATATTAATTTGAATCTATCGATATAGTCAAATATCGATAATTTCCGCACTACTGTATGCCCTGGTCGTTGTACTCGACCATCGCCTGGTGTCAGACGGCGCGTGTCCTAATGACGTGTTACGAATTGCATGAGTGATGTGCGAATGAGGTGAGGGATGCATGACGATAACTGAAAGTTGTGGTGGAATGAAATGTTACGACGGATGACATTAATGGAATATATGGAAAGGATGTACACGGGTGATGTGATAGCGAGAGTAATAATGCAGACTATGATGATTTTACGTCACACCTATTCCCTGTTCCAAGGATTAGAAGATGGAGAAAGATCTGTGGCAGTGGTAAGGTAATAGTGAGGATGCAAGATTCTGATGTAGTACGTAGTGTATTCCATTGTAGTATGGGAAATGTAGCGTGCTACTGAAGCTTATCCGCATGGACCGATGGAAGATAGGAGGTGGGTGGTAGGCGATAGGAGGTGGGCGGCCCGGTTAGCTGGGTTTACCAAGTTATATGAACTGGGACGTCAATGTGAAAAGCTACAATTCTTTCCGGCCCCTTCCGGGATGACTTGGTGAGGAGCAAGAACGCCACCACCTGAGCTACCTGAGGGGCTGGGATGCTAGATGAACATACTGAAGCACCTCACGAAGGCTGTTGACACGAGGACGAGGTATGGATGTCGCAATATTGGTTTCATTTGTTTGAGTAAACCGTTCTGTCTCGACATGGGTCAGAATATTAAACCATTCAGTAGACTTTACAGGCTATTTACTTTAGTATGGTCCTTTGAAAATTGAGTACCTTGGATATTTAAAAAAACACAATTCTTGTGGAATATTTCCTCAACTTTCTCCGGATCAGCTTAAGACATTATCGGTTTAAAAATGCATAAATGCCTGTGTAACGTACTTCACTATAGTCTTGGAATAGTCTTAAGATGTATGCACGATCTATCAACAGTAACATCAACTGCATTCTTGTTAAGTTCGGCGCAAGGTATCACCGAGTTTGTAATGAAAACAAAGACATCTTGATCAGTGGAAATTGAATGCTGTACCCGATCAGTACTCAATATCTTCTGAGGACTTCCTGAAGAATATTGATTTGAAATACGTATTCAACCTTTGTCCTATATTTTGTGTATGTACGAGATCATTATGTTTCTATAAACAAGAATGAACTACATTCAGATGCTGCGTCGATGTGGTGGGATGAAAGACAAAGAAAGGAAACAGTGAAAAAACGTTTCACACAACAAATTTGGAGTTATGAGAGTTTAGATCACTATCCCCAATGTTGGTAGACTAGCAAATGTGTAAAAAAAAATATGATCATGATGGTCACACTATGGGACACTCGTGGTAATGATAACAGAGATAACAGGATAAAAAAGTAAAGTACTCAAATACAAGACCCTCCACTTGTCTTTTAATGCTCTAATGCGACTCCTCCTGGATATTTTTTTATTTCTTTTATATTTGTGTAAGATTGCACACTTGAAGCTATTTCAATAAGAAACTTGCACAATAACGGAGGATCAATCATGAATTGTGTAGAACCGAAAAAGGACCTCTTTTTTGACACTAAAAATATGGATTTTTTTTTCAACAGATCCTTTGCAAATTAAAAGGGGACAAACTATAGGGTATTTCAAATAATTTACACCATGGGTTAGGACATTACTACCATTTTTTGGCGTAATGCGACGATTGTTAACATTAAATGTTGGAATAAATAATAAAACTTATCTCAACAACTAATTAACATCGATCACACATCGTTATATCGTTGATTTTTTGCTATTTTTAGGACAATGTTTTAATACCATAAAAATAAAAGGGAGTTGCCCTGTGCAATAATTATTACGAAAAAACAAAACTGATTTTCTGATATTTTTGCAATAACTAATTTCTACATTTTTGTGATGCGTAAGTTAACCATGTACACTAAAGGTTTCTTCGGGTGAGGAGAGAGAGCTGTGTGGAGTGATGTTAGTTTCTAAGGAGTTACTTTAAGCCTTGATGATGACCTCAATGAAGGTCGTAACGTCGGCATAATATAAACATGTGTATTCTCATTTTCTGGCCAAATTTACCATTCATTTATCTCTACGATCCTTCAAATAACGTGGAGGTTGTTAGATTTCTTTAAACGATAAAATTACGTCAAACCTTCTTTAAAAAATTTCGACTTTACCGTTGGCTTGATTCCCCGTTGCCTGGTCTATAACAGAGAACTCTTCTTGAATCGTGCGAATAGTATATTGTCACACTGGAAACAACGCACGCAATTCCACGTTAAATTGTGTGTATGAGTTAGACCCAAAATGTCAATGAGCATTACTTCGTTTATGTTACGTAAAAGAAAATGAAAATTAAGTGTCCTTTTTTACCCTGCAGTGATCGCGATTCCAAAAGCATAGTGAGAGGTCTCTCATACAACACAGGTCATCCACATCAAAAGTAAAAACTTTAAGAAAATAAACATTTTAAAAATATTGTTATATACTTTAAGTATCTAAGAATTTATTCTACTTAAATTTTTCACATTTACGTAGCTTCTTAAATAATTAGGAACAACTAAAAGTACTTGCAAAAACAGTCACAACCAAATGGAGCCAGAGGTGTGGATGACATCTGTCGTTCGTTTTAAAAATTGAAATTTTAATGAAGAGATTTTAAAACTTCTCATGTATAACCACATAAGTGATACTTATCTCTAAATTTAATTTTTCCTCTTTTGTGGTACATAATATTAACTTGGCCACGAAGTTAAAAATAATCACAGAATAGGTCGAGTACAGCGTATGACCAAGTGGGGGATAATAAATTAAGTTACTCTCTGAAAATAAGCGCGAAAGACCATCCCATCAATTCCGAACAAGTGCCCAAGGGTAGAGGTGGATTTAATATTTATAAAAGAATATATTTAATAAATGTGTACAAAATTTCGAATTGTTTTCAGATATAACGTGGAATACAAAATTCGAGAACAAAAGTATTGACGACATTCCCGCCTACGGATATCCGCCACCACCCGAAGGAATACCTTAGAGACACCTGGATTAGGATGGGAAACAGAATTGAGTTAACACATGTTACATGTTTTCATTTATTAATCTGACCGAACGCTGTGTTGCCATGACAACATTGAGAAAAAATTTGATGAATTATTCGCAAGGATGACTATATTGAAGACAGCACACAGTTTTTTCATATACCTTCCTTAAATACTTTTTATCACTAGGAACCTATATACCCACAAATCGTAGAATAAACAATATATGTCTCTTCCTGTCTTTTCTCAAACGTTTCAAAGAATTTACGTAACACTACCAGGCTTTCCCCCAAACACTTAGGTATCTCGTATTAGACTTGTACCTAGTACCCGTAGGATCTAGATCTCGTTCCTAGACTCACCTCAGATCACAAGATGCATGTCTTCGTACTTTGTATCCTAAAGTATTGTTCTAACATATATTGTTATGACTTTTTTTTACTGTAAGTATGCTGTTATTGTGTATTAATTTGTATTATATTTTTGATATCTTACGAGTTTCCCCATTGTGTTTTCTAAATCTAAAAATCATTTGTAAATGTTGTGGGTTGATCGATTCAACAACAACGACAAAAACCGTATGCGAAAAGTTGAAGTACAAAAATAATAACGATAATTGTTTATAAACACACAGTCATAAATTTCTAATAATAATCGAAGAATAATATTAAAGTGAAACAAGACAAACATACCGCGTTTATTCTCGTATATAATCATATGTTTCTGTATAAGCAAATTATAATCATGCATGAATATTAAAACAAAACACAATTTACTAAAAAATTCGGTTGAATTATTTTGGTTTGCTGGGAAAAACAATACATATTTAGTCAATTAAGCAAATTAGCTCAAAATATTTGGCTTTAAAAAAAAAAAATGTGTTAATAAGACTCAAAACAGTCATATATAAAAGAAAATTTCTAAAACATTGTGACCTGCTTCTTGAAATATTTTAGCACTTTTTTTAGGTTATGGATGACGATACACACATAAAATAGAAAAGGTCGTCCATTGAATGTTTTTTGCAAAAATGTTGCCTACATAAATATAAATAATATTTTAACTCATTTTGCCATGGTATAAATATTATCCGTTAATGACTAAATAATTAGTCATGTAAAGTCTTCCAGATGTGAGCGAAAGTACTGAAAAATATTCGACGCACAAAAGCTTTCTGGTTTCGTGGTGAAGATAAACAAAAGACATTAAAGATATTGAGTTTGAGTAATAATTTGTGTGAATTTGAAGGGAATACGTACCATCTGTTTTTAAATAACTCAATATCAGCACAAACTAGCGCAATCTATTCGACCCGAGAGTAAAATCTTCATATTACATCAAATTTTTCATCAAACGTTAAAGAACATAATTTTTTGTTATAAATCTATGCTGTCAGAATTAATACGACGTGGCATATCCATTGAGAGAAAATTTCTGTTCGGAATTGCCCTGTCATCCATTACAATATAAAAACATTTTAGTATGAAACTGAATATTAACAAAATCTTTTAAAAATTCAAAAATGTTCCATTTAATTTTCCCAGCTAGAAATAATAAAAATTTATTGATTACTATCAAAATATCGAGTTACAAATAAATAAATATGGCCCGTAAGTTTTATTCGTAGGGTAAAACCCCATATCATCCAGTGACGGCCCAAACGATCGACACCGAATAGAAAATATCCGGCTAGCTAAGTTAAATTGGACACCGCTATCCTATATTATACCAAGGAGTTTCTAGAATAAATATCCATTCATCACCCCCACTACTCCGGTGGCCCTGTTTCTGTCACTTCCGATGTCACTTGAGTCTCCTTGCAATTTTCGTTGCTGTCGCGTCTCACTAGTTGCGACTACATTGTCAACGCCGCTTCCTCCTTAACTCACGCCCTGACACGTGCTTTCTCGTGAATACTCGGGAATATTTGTTTCAAACACGGACAGAATAAATTGTTCATTCTGAATCAAAACATAACTTAATAAACTCTTTCTCTGACGTTTACTTGTCGTGACAGGGGTGTAGTAACATGAATGAATTCTTACTTCTATAAAATATGATTTTATTCATCTACGAAAAATATTGTGACGTGATACATAACGCACACTTTTTACATAAGCATTGATCAAATTTCTATGTCTGTTATTTTCCTTCCGTAAAAATTTGAGAATGAACAAATGGTTATACGAGGTAGGATACCCTGTTGTATCGAACAATTTACGTTAAACTTTGTGAAAAAAAGTTTGATAGGGAATTACATATTTTTTACTTTAGTGTGCTTTTTGCTGCTATATGGTTGTTACGTCCATATGTTTACGGAATTCGCCTAAATACCGTTGTCTTTCAAACAAAGAATATATAAAATCATCATTTACTTACTTTACACCTTCCTAATTACATTCAAGCATTTTGTCTTAAAATATAAATTGTATAAGACAAGTTAAAATTAAACTTTTGCTTCAATGTTTTGAAAAATGAAGCCTTGTAACGTATAAAGAGATCCCTTTCGTAAAAACAGTATAAGAACTAGTGAAATATAAAATTTGTAAAATAATCCTGTAATTTTGATATCTTTCTTTATCGTGCGTGACAACTGATGGGGCGACCGACAGTCGTAGATAGTTATGGAATGTGTGAGTCATCTTTTAAATTAAAAAAATAACCTTTCCAGATTGTATATTTACTACAAGATTAAAAGATAATTCAATTTAATTGTAACGATTATTTACAAAGTTATTCGAAGTAATCTTGGAAGTTATTTATTTCATTGGACAGAATTATTTATTACTCATACGGTGGGCAGGGTATTTTGTGATGCAAAAATTTATTTCATGAATTGATTTTATTACTGGAATTACATTTTATATTTTCTATAATAATGCTTTCCTACATTGCTGTTTAGTCGTAATTTATTTTTAGTAAATTTTCAATGTTTTTCATAAGCACGAAGACTAATTTAATGTTATATAATTACATGTTAATTTGTTGTTAATAATTGGGAGATAAAATAGTAAACCTAATATTTTACGCGAACATATTTTTCACAACCAGAAAAAAGGGGTATATAATATTGTAAAATGCACAAAGAAAATGTTATGTATCATGAAAATTTAACAAAATTGTTTAAAACTCACACTAAACAGATTGGTGCGGAAATGTTCAATGCTAGAAATTATGTGAGGCAGTTAACATGTGCTATCTAAAATAATGAGAATAACCCAATTGGAATTTTTATTATAAATCCACTACCAATATCACAATAAATATTTTATTTGCAATATTACTGTAAATGTTCTTATACCAACTTTGACTCAATGAAATTAAAGTATTGAAAAGTTACTTATACTTGTACGATTATTTCTTCACAAACCGGGAATTATATTTACTAATAGCAAACTCTTATCAACTCATTACTCAAACAATGAATTTACTTATAGCAAAAGTTAAAACATTGTTTCACAAATTCTTAAAAACATAATTGTTAATTCTGAATTTATTGCAAACATTGAGCAACAATTATTACAAGTCATTCCGCAAACTTATAATAGAATGAAATTTTCAATTCTGTGAGGTCGAGATAATTGGGGGAAATATTTGACATTCCAACTTACAAAATTTTGATAGTTTTCAAAACAATTCCGAAGAGTGCTCAAATAGTGGGAAATATTTTAAATCTCTAATAATATTTTTTCTTTGATAAAGTTACTATCAAATTATTTTTCTACAATGCGTGCATCAATTAATTGTATTAATGTACTATATCAGAAAAAATTGTATATGGAGAATCGTATTAAATAAAAAAGTGTATATACTTCAATGTATCAATGGAAAACTGTTTTCATGTTGAGTTTTTCTGCCGTCGACTTTTCTCTTTTCAATTGTTGCATGTTTACAAGCAATGGGCTCTAATGACCTCAATGTTGACGAGCCCCAAAGCCCCCCCCCCAAAAAAAAAATGTTTACAAGCACAAGTTGTGTAACAGCATACATAGCTATTTCCTTGCTTCTGTAGAGATATAAACCCGATGTTCTGAGTGCCAGCTTTGGTGACAAGCTTCACTCGTATTTTAAAAGAAGGAAATATAAAATGCGAACTACTATGAGATGTAGATGTCATCAAAGATATAAAGAAGATATTTTCAAATAAAATTTCTAATTTGAATATTATAAATTTATAGTATAAAGAAAAAATCAATTTTACTAAATTCGAAATGACTTTATTGGACGAAATTTCAAGCCCGAAAATGCATGGAGTACAAAAATAACTTTAATAAAAATTATTACATTTCAATCGGCCTCACGGTCTTACTGAGATTTGGAAAATTTATTTGATAACTTTTATGAGGAAAGTATTGAACTTGACCGTGTTTGCTCTACTCAGCAGGTGAAACAATTCAAAATGTAAAAAAACAAACAAGTTTTTTCCCTCTCGACGAGATCTCTTTTTAAAATTCCATTAAAAATAATTGATGTTTTTTACATAACAATATGGATTTCTATAACTTTCAAAGTTTAATTAAGTAACCTGGATAATTTGGGATATTTTGATAACATGAAATGTACTCGTATTGACTTGTAAGTAAAAAGGATTCGACGAGAGATATAAATTGTGTGAGAAAGTACATCCGGGTTTAAAAGATGATATGAAAAGAAGTTGTGTTATAATTGTATGTAATTGTGAGAGAGAATAGTTAATCAGGACATGATTAGTTAATTCTCCGAGAGAAAGCAAGGGATTACATTACATCAGAACAATATGATAAACCCAGAATATACTCAGAAAATTAATATCTTTCCGTGAAATAATTTTTTCCAAACATTCATGTCTAAAAAACAAGCAGAAGTAGGTCACGAAAGATGAAACATAGTGTTTTACTTTATTAAAATTAAACTTATATATGACACAAAAGTAAATTTAGTGCGATGAATATTTCTACTTAATATTTTACGACAGTTTAAGTTACTACAACAACAAATTGTTTTAATAAAATTGCGTAAAAACTTTTCTTTTTGGTGCATTCATCCCTTAAAACCAAACAATATCCCTCTACCTCTCTTGTTTACGAGTCTTCCCTACGCGACAAACAAAATGTTTGAACACAGCGTGATATTTCAGTAGCGCCACTCTGGCAAATGCACTTCGTAACCCTTCGGAGAATTCCCTGTCTGATACGACTTGGTCTCAGAAAGACAACATACCCTCCACGTTTTGGGCGAGTGAAAAATTAAATGATTGCATGAATCTCCCCTGGCTGTTGTTTCATCAAGATGGATGAAAATATGAAGGAAAGGAAAGAGATTGATCTTG
Source organism: Laupala kohalensis (assembly GCA_002313205.1). Classification (NCBI taxonomy): domain Eukaryota; kingdom Metazoa; phylum Arthropoda; class Insecta; order Orthoptera; family Trigonidiidae; genus Laupala; species Laupala kohalensis. The sequence continues at coordinate 602,255 of NNCF01126330.1, read as the reverse complement.
TTTCTACTCTCCAATTATACATAATTAATGAATAAATAAATAGCGACATTTTAAAGCAGACAATATATTATAGAATACTCAGTGGAAAAACATCATCACAGAATAAATGCTCGATAACAATATAAACACTTTTAAAACTTACAAAATTCAAGACGTTTCGGTACTCATTGGTGTCATTATCAAGTGAGATAAAACATTGCGAGTGATAACTCAAGTCATCCTAAAATGTATCACAGGCAAATGAAACTACTGGTCATTCTAGAACATTCATAGAACATAAAACCTTAAAACAATCAAATACAAATAAAACATGTTCAAATATAATGTAAGTATTGGGCAACTTAGATATATCATTTTGTATATTAATGGTATTGGTGCAGCCAACAATGCACCAGAGGCTCAGTTACATTTTAGTTACATATCTTTTAATTTAAATAGGAATAATTTTATTTAGATGGTGTAGTAGAGCATTAACAACACAAAAAAATGTATTATATTACAAAAATTATCCTACCAAGGAAAGTGAGCCAGACAGAATTTCACACTAAATGTGATACATCCACTCATTGAATAATGGGTTTAAAAATCTGGAACAGTAATCAAATCACAATAAAATTCTTGCTCAGTGGTGCAGCCAACAATGCACCAGAGATTCAGTGAGAGGTTGCCCCTTCCCCTCTCTAGTCGTCGCTACTCAGAAGAACACAACAGAACAGTGTCTGCGTCGGACATCAGTAACATGTCGCTTCATCAGTAACTGGGGCAAGCATGTCCCCCAAAAACATCTCTCGTTACGCGTGTGTAAATCAAACACTTTACGAACAATTTCGAAAGCCACGCTATACAAGCCAGTGGATCATGGTAAAAATGCTAATCACAGTAAATGAACGTGAGTGGAACAGTTGGACATTTTTCAAGATACATCTGCAGTGATTCAACCACCAAGACTTCATGGTCCCACGTTACGTTACTATTAAAATCATTTTACTTATTGGCCTATAAGCTACAAAGATCTTATAAATTGCCATAAAAAGAAATCCTTGAAGGCTAAAAATGTTAAATGTTTAATTATTAAGATTATTGTCAGAGTTGTTGCAGAGCGTATAATATCATTTTTATTTATGTATTGTATTAGTTTGTAAGGAATTTTAGTGGGTATTGTAATTGTTACAGATTTTACTTTCGGGGTTATACCTATGTGTATAAATTGTGGTCTAATTAAATCATGGTAATCCATGTGGTCCTCCGAAGTACTTTGTTTTATTTCTGAAGTTAATGTTAGAAATCAGAAACCGTTCCACTATCCACAGCTACCAGGGAGATTGTGGTTGAAGCTCTAAGACCACCAGATATTGTTTGTACTTTTTATTTCCACTAAGTGTACTATAATATATTATCTGCTTTCAAAGATCGTTATTTGTTTATTTGTATATTACTATCAAGATGAATACGAACTGTTTATACATAATTAATGTAGAATATATTCTTGTCTAACGAAATTCTTAATACTCTCTAAATCTTCAAGAGTTGTGTAACAGTATTGTGTAGTGTGTCCAACGACTACTGACCCCTTGAAGATAACATTCTCTTTATACTTGAGCGACGATTCTCCCCCTCTCGCGCGACCCTGCTTTTCTGCCGCTAATGATTCAGGACAAGGAACTGAATGACATTACCATAATTTTTCACTTTTTTAAAAAAATTCCAACAAATAAATTTTTTATCTAAAAAAAACTCGTATTAAGAGTGAGTCCGAACACGACAGTATAATATTTCTATAATAATATAGAAAATAAATATATGTGGGGAAAACTATTTTTAACATGCTCTAGTTTTCGAAACATTGTTATGGAGTAAAAACTTCTTCAACCAATTCTTAACATGCAACTGATATGATTCGACAAAAGTTTTTAAAAGAAACAGAATTGCTGGAAGAAGAAACAAAAAGATAATTGCATCTTTAACATTTTCCAATGATATTGTAACACATCTATAAAAATACAAGCGAAAACCTTTATATATCTCTCAATATAGATCAATGAACAATCGGATATAAAGAGTCATCATACAGCACGAGAAGAGAGAGGAATCAATATTTTCATTTCATGCGCAAGTTCTTTGCACCGCATTGTTTCCAAGGTAATTATCGGACACCGCAGAAAAAGCGACAGGGAACTGCAACAACTTATATAAACGTTTGCTCAAATGGTGTAACTAAAGACAGATGACCATTAATTTCAGAATCAGAACAGAACATGAGAAAAAAAGAATGAGAAATCTGCTAATAATCTAAAGAAATATTTCTCCGTCAAATATTAAAGCGGTTATTGCTAAATTCAACTGGTATATTCACAAAGTTAAAAGAAATAAAATATTTAAGCAATTGTTTAATCTTCAAAACCTAGTATATGGAGACAAATGTTTAGCAGTTAGAATATTTGCATAGTTGTATATCAATACAATTTGATGGATATTTAACAAATTCGTTGAAATTGTGTTCAACGGTCAACATAAACCAATTGGTTATTTTAAACTTTTAATCGTCACTGGGTTAGAGAACATAGAAGTCAAGGTAAGTTGGTAGGGTGCGCTGTTTCAATGGAGTTATCAACAAATAATTTTATATACTGATAAAATATGAATCAAATTTCGTGAAAATGCGAGAAACTGTCGGGAAGCAACAAATTCAGACTCTGAGGTAAATCTGCACAATTTCGAAAGGCATGGAATAGAACCTAAAAATAATTAAACGAGGACTGATTTATTTATGCCCTGCGTGGCTGCAAATCATATTAATATTTAAAAATAATAGTCACCCAGCACTCGCGAATAGTTATTCGTAGATTTTTCTTTCTTCGTGTTTTTAAAGCCCATTAAGAAATTTAACGAAAGTTGTTACATTAATTTTGTCACGGTAATTGTAAAATTGGTTTCGCAAATTCAGAATAATTATACTCAACTGATACACATAATTTTTCTGTAACATCAGTATTTGTTTACACATTAATTAATTCTCCACTTATGATCCGAGCGAAACCGCGAAAAATCAGCAAGTGTATTCCTAAAGAGGATTCAATTTTTTTCCGTAATTATACAAAAAGCAGAAACACGATTCATGTAACTGTTTTGCAAAGTATTCTTAGAACATAAACTTTCATGGAAAGAATTCGGTTACTGAGAGAAGTCAAAAGAGAACACAAGAATATGAAAAAGTTACGAGAGAACTCGTAGAGAAAGAAATATTCCACTGTAATTCATCATTAATTAAACGCATTAATACATCTTCCTGAGTGTTTACAACGGGGCAGAGCAGCTAAAAACGGCTTCACGCAGACAAAGATGTCTTTTAAATTACACCTGCTGTCAGAATCAGAGTCAAGGGTAGTCTAACTCTTAATTTGAATCTCACCCACACCGATAAAAAATTCATTCAAAAGTCGTAATGAATTTTCACGCAATATTTCATTCCAGCTGGTCGCAAACAACAGTGAGAATACCTTCAGGATCGCTACACCACATCCGACAAAAACATGTCGCTGATTTTATTTTTTTCCCCTTTTATTCCATATCCCTGCGTGTTATTACCTCCACTCTCGTAAAGCGCGAAGTTGGAGGTATTTATAATTCATTGGAAGAGAGAGTCGGAGGCAACAACGGAGATGGAGGTGGGGCAGAAGGGGAGGATGCGAAACGCAACATGCTTGAGTAATGTACGAGTGGATGCTACAATGGATTACAATGCAACGGAAAGAGTTAAAATTACAGCAGTTACAAAAGGAAAAGGTTATTAAGAACGTGTTAATAATTACCGAAGGTAAGTTGGAGTACAAACCGGAGGTACATGTTGTTGTTTGTAAATGGGAAATGCAGCGTGCTATTGAAGCTTATCTTCATGGAGCGATAGGAGTTGGGTGGTAGGTCATTGTTAGTAGGTGGGCCGCTTAGCTATGTGAAAGTAATTATTTATTTCAGACAATTATTTAATTGTGTATTTGTGTGTAACCCATACGGTATTTGTAATATGAATTGTTGTCCATTCCTAAGAAAAAGGGAGGTAATATAATTTGTAATGAAGTGAGTTCTATCCCATACAGATGACGCGACGTGAAGTCATTTAATACAATTATTGTTTCCTTTTTAAGAATATTATTTAATACAATCTTCCTAACTTCTTAATAGATCATAGACACCTCCCCTTTCACTCGATTTATGATATAAAATACAATTTTTTTCTGTCTTTAATATTCCAATACCACTAAGCAGTGAGAGCACAATATTACCTATCGTAAGAAAATAATACTGCATCGTTCAGATTTCCACAACAGACAAATAATAATATTAGTAATAATAATAAATAGTGAGAGATGCAGAGGGTGTGATGCTACCTGCGAAATAATAGAATATGTCATATCTGACTGCACAACACCTGCATCAGCATTTTCTACCACCGTAACCAAGTAGCTTTAATACTACAATCAGTCTCTTAAATCACAAACCGAACTCTTGAAAACTGCTCCTCAACCCTACTGTCACTATTCACCGGAATTGGTGATGATGAATAACAACACCTGGTTTTGGAGAAAAACTTCACTACGACGGAAGTATATTAATTGCCAATGCAAGAGGACACAACATACTTGACTTAACTGTCATAGTCAAAAGAAGTAAGAGAACATTCATAATTGATGTAACCATCCGGAAACTATTATTAAGAGATTATGGTATATTATTGTATATATATATATATATATATATATATATATATATATATATATATNTATATATATATATATATATATATATATATATATATATATATATATATATATATAGTGTTTCGAAATGTAAAAAGTATGCAAATTAATTCTCAACGGTTTATGGCATTCTTACCACTACACTTATCACGGTGAAATTGTCAGGAATTCGTTAATACTTTCTAAAATACTTAATAATATATAAAGTTTTAATTTTATCCATATATTAAAAAAATATGTTAACCTTCAGACTACCGAGCTCTGAGACCAAGATCATCTACCAAGCGGGATGTTCATAGACTCCAAGAAAAAAGTACTATATAAAGAAAAAAAAAGCAAGATGTATCATAAGAACATCCAGATAATTTGAAGCTTAGTGATTTTCGTTGAAACTATTTACAACATAAATATATAAAGAAACTTGAAAAAATAGTACAACAAATATTTCCATGAGGCGACTACAGAATAAAATAAGTCCGTGTTATCTCCTCAGGCACGAAACCGTTGTGCAACCATCGCGACAGACATGACGAAATAAATAACAATACGCAGAGATATAATTGACAATAACAAGAAGTACCAATATGCAGAGATACCGCTTTCACATTAAAAATTTGCTTTGGGGTCTCCCTTGCTAACCCCGCTTGGTAGTCTGAAGGTTAATACCAATAATTGTCAAATTAGTCATTTATCAAAAAATGAAGCATAATGCATTCCTTGTACTTTTATTGTACTACAAGACAACATTCTAATATATTAGAAGAAACTGGAGAAAACACGTGACTTTGATTGCGTAAAATTCAAAAGAGAATTCTGCTAGATGAAATACCACACGAATTCTCCTTAACATTCAGACTAACATTTTGGTTATTTACAGGTACATGAATGTTTACGAAATAACCCGTACGTGTTTTTTGTTAAAAGTCTGACAACCTAGTAGAGATGACAAATCTATTTTCAAAAACTAGTAAAAAATACCGCATCGAGCTTAAACACCGATCTAATACGGGTGACAATTTAAACAAATTCATGTCTTAGGCAACACAAATCTAATATTATATCCACTCAAATTTTTAAGTATTCTAGTGAATTTCAGATGTGGATGGAAATAATAAAAACATCCCGTATATGAAAATACACACGAGTAATATTACCGATAAAATAAAAAAAATTACGCAATTGGAGATTTTCAGACTTGATCTAACTTTAGTATTAATCCAGTAAATCGCCCCTCGCACACGATATGTAACAGTCCAGAACTAATAAAAAAACTGAAATTTTTAGTAATAGTTTATGTTTGGGCAAAGAGGTATTTCAGTTAATTGAAATTGTTATATCTCAGACCCGTGCTACATTTTAAAAGAAAAGAAAAATTTATTGTAGGTCTATAATATTATTGTAGGTACAACTATATGAAACACCAATGTATAAATGTGTCGAAATCAGTTTCCTTATAACATTATTAGTAATCAATTTGGAGTTAGACATGTTCTACTATTATAGTTTCATTTTTACGCAAAACAAACTCAAAATGAACAATGCAAAGTTTGTTCCGATTCCTAAGTCCTTTAAAATGAAAGAAAATTCATTTAACAAAGGATGAAAGAAGAAGAAAAATCAATGGACCATTTTTAAATTATATTTCGAAAGGTACAACTTAAAGAAAAGTTTTAATTGGTCCAAGAGAATTATATTCTTTTATTGAACTGTTTGAGTTTTAATGAAAGTTCACTCAATGTTTCTTGTTAAGACTTTCATTTATCATTTCATCATCAATAAAGAGCGGATTCTTTCAGTACTTCCCATAATGTCTTTTAATATTATAATTTTTTATGGAATCAAAACAACATATTTTCATCAATCAATTGACAAAAATACCATGTATACACGGATTAAAATTACTTGTTACTACAATAGTATAAGAAGTAATGACAATATTTCTTATGTCATCAAAAAACGAGCTAAAATTTGTTTAATACGTTTTAAATAAAATGTAGCACCTCTTAAATGTTATTTCATGGATGATTCATCGATCATTTCATGACATTATTTTCTTAATATGTTTAAGAATAAATTACAACTAATAAAAATACAACGAAGAAAAATGAGTCATATCCCAATAAACTATTTTCATTAGTGTAATCTTATTCTTCACTGTTAAACACAATTCCGTAATGAAAATCACTGTGAAGGGTTGTCCATTTTGAAAAGGGAAGATTAAGTGAAAGAAATGCAATTAATGATTTTTTTTAAAAATTCATTGAGTTATTCGTTAAGCTCTTCAAAATTGCATGATCTAAAATAATAATAGAACGCAATTTACTTATGACCGTTTCTAAAAGCTATACCAGACTCTGAACATGAAATTTAAGAGCTAAAAGTTTTCTGATTTTTCTTTATGTTGGAAGATCAATAGCTAATTATTTATATTTTTTGTAATAGATTGATATCAATAATTGTGCGGAATTAGTAGTTAAAATTTGAGTATTGAGACTTGTTTTTGTTTTGTTTTTCAAATGACAAGAAAATGTAAATTTTCAAAATTTAGCGATCTTTAAACAGGTGCATCATATATTTCCTCAATTAATTAAAACATTACATTTGCGATCTTACACTTCCGACTTAGGAACCAATGCGGATCGCTCACGTGCTTTTAACATTTTAATGTCAATTTTACCTGATAATGACTTACATCAGATTCAAAACGTTGTAATGTTTTAATTAATTGGTGAAATACATAATGTGTCCGTTTAATAGGGTCGTGAATTTTATTATCATCACTGGATATACTGACGTTATAATGACAGATTTGAAGATCTTGTTTCGCCATTCAGTGTATCATACGTGATTCAATTTCTCAAGTGATTGAGAAGAACAGGCGACGGTTTCGAACTCATGAAAAGACAGGTCTCAACGCCGACGCATCTGCTGGAACTCAAGCACCGTGAAAGTGTTCGCGTCGTAAAGTCAGAACACGATGCCTTCCAAGACGAGCACTTCAAGAACGGGGTCCGATCGCTGATGTGTTAGGTTACCTCGAGCGTCATGAACTCACTGTCTCATTGTGTCGCAACCACTTCCAGCCCCAGTTTCACAGATATTGGTCTTTCTTCGGTTCACAGTCAGAGTGCGATATGTGAGTCCATGCGATCGTCCATTTCATTCAGTTTGATCGCGCACGGAGCTTGGATGCAATGCAACACGGGTGGTTGCTAGACACTTTCCCACTCTCATTGATACTTCTTTCGTTATCTAACACCACTGTATCGTGATAGCGTTTTGTATTTCAAACATCCACTATACAATCAGTTTAAATTAAGAAGGTAAGGGAAAGATAAGAAAGATCATAAACCATTATTTATGTTGAATACTAAATAAAACGCAAAGACTAAATAGGTCAAACAAAGAAGAGGGTAAAAACTAGAATCTAGGAGCACAAACGCAATTTAAAATTAGTTGAAAATAGTGTAGTTACTTCACGTTAAATTAATTATGATCACATGATGGATTGGTATATCACATTAATATTAGACGAAGAAGGTAATTACTACATACGTAGCCTATCAGAAACAATTTTATAAAAAAATCATTGTGGGTTAAAATTTACGCACTGACACAGAAAAAACTAGGGAGTATTTACAGTACAATATTATAATATTTTTTGTGATGTATGGTTTTTTGTTTATATTTAACATTTAATATGTTGTTAAAAAGTTTTGTTGCTATGCTTCTTATTATAATTCGTTACACTTGACGACGACTCAAGCCTAGAGCCGAAACGTTGTGTTCTTCAAAAAGCACAAAATAAATATTATTTGTCCATCAAAAGGTCATGAGTATAAAATAATTTATTTATCTATTTTGTATTTCAATATTCGTCATTTTTTTTCACACAACGCAAATAACCCATTTATTTGATCTACCAGGATCAAACGGATTTCTTTCATTGATAGAAAAAACATCTAATTCCTTTTCATTTTGTTTAATGGAGCATGTGCACATCTTTTGTCATATGATAAACATCATTTGGGTCATTGTAATAGGGAAGAGTATGACGTAGAAGTGTAATGTGACGAGGTCGCACTGCATTTGCAATTATTGTAGTCTGAAATATTCTGATTTTTTCCTTCCACGATAGACAAATTCATATCTCTCTTCATTTTGTTCTTATATGAATAAAACTGTATTCAAATGACCAATACGTCAAGGAGAGTTACTGAACTTATTGCAGTCATTGGAAGAGTCAAACAGTTGGTGAAATTTAATTCATATGCGTTTAAAGACCCCAATCTTCGTGAAAAAGATTAAAAATATAATGAGTGGAGTGAACATGGAATTTTTCCCACCGACAATTTTTTATCAACAATCATTCTCCAGGATACAAGTAACTTTGCAGTATCACCTTTGGTAGAACTCTCCTCTCCACATCGCGTAGTGCCTCCACATATTGGGCAGTAACCCTTGTTTTACTTATTCACCACCCAACAACGATCACCAACAAAGAGCTTTGAATTTTCACGTCACTTCACCGCGAAGAGCGTCCAAACATCGAGTCATGTCTCTCCTTTTATTAAAGCAACGTCACGCATTCTCTGATACTGTTTGCATCTCTCTCATGCTTTCGAGCCACTCAATTATTTACAGCTCTGAGACAAAAAATATATAAATTCTTCAGTCTCCTAAATGTATGATTAAATTTTCAGTCTTCCAGGTAGGCGAATGCGGCCCACACTCTATCAGTCGACGGTCGTAAAAAACAGAGGAAGACGAAGCATGCGTTGAAAAGTGCGCATCGTAGTGACAAAAGCTTTCACGGTTGCGACAAAAGAAGTGCCCAAGGCGGGGATGTTTGGGTTGATAGTACCGCAGTCTGGAAGGGGTTACTGGAAATTGAAGGGTTCGTGATACAAGTGGAAGACCCACGTCTTCGAGTTGTGGAAAATGGGAACACAATTCTGTAGAGCAGAGGTTTTCGAAGTATGGTACGAGACAACTGTATTGCAGCTGTAATAAAATTCGCAATTAAAAACTTTATCTTACACACATGCAACTAATTACTGAAGGACATAACAAATTAAGGAGGAGATGGAACATATGAACATTGGATATTGGAATTGTAAGTTTAATACCAAGAATCATCTTCTGAGATCAATCCCCTCTCTATATGGGAAAACCCTTTGAGACCATGTGTTTTAGTGCTAGTGACAAGTACTTTCATTAAACTAGAATTATCAACAGCATCATAACGGATCCGCGAATATTTAAATAATTGAGAGTGCCAACAAAGAGAATTAAATGCTACTCCGGCGAGACACGAGACCATTCATTATATTCGTACATCTTAAAGAATTCGTGATGCTGAACCAGTTTTGTTCTTTTTTACATACAATACCCGCAATTTCTTAGTAGTTTTTTCTTGGGCTTTGCAAGCACTAAAAAATATACAAATTTCCGTTTGAAAAATATCTCAAAGTGTCAAAGATCAGCCAAAAAAGCAACAAATTTTAAAAGCCAACAAATCATTAGTACCATGAGACCATAAAACTTGTGAAAACCTATATGTGATATCATAGTCCTCGAGAAATTTAATGTGAATGTTACTACCAGGGCTTTTCTTCTTCATATCTGGCACTACAGCCCTTTGTGGGCTTTGGCCTTCGCGGAGGGTACAGCTCGCGCGATTTCTTGACACGCATTAGGAGGAGATGTGGTTAGCATCTTGCTCCGACCGGTTCGACCCCAGTATAGATCCTGGTACTCATTTTATAGCAGGCTGAGTAAGCCTGGGAACCAGTCCGGATGTTGAGGCGTGATGAAAATCCCCACTTCACCTGGGATCGATCCCCGGTCATCCACCCAGCAACTCAGTGCTCTATCCACGCTGACTCCAGGTAGATAATTACAATTTATTTTTAAATCATGGAAGAAGAAAAATACACTTCACACAGAAAGCGTAATCAACACCACATAGTTAAGAACTCTGAATTCTTTGGTTTTCAGTACTGTTCTAGGTTACGTACTTAAAAACAATTCTTCGAAACCTTTATAGAATTTTGATTCTACGATTCAGTTACGAACATTTCAAGTTCAGTTGATTATCCGACGCGCATAATGCAAGTGAAATCTGGCGGAAACGGTACTATGCTTCATATTTGTCGCGGAAGATTTTTTATTGCTTCGCAGGTCTCAGCACGTAGGCTTGCTTCGCAATAAGATATCTTCCTCTCCAAAATAAATACTCAGAGGTTTGAATAGAACAAGGTTTATTATGTAAACAAGTCGTCTTAACGTAAACAGTGAATAACATCAGACGACGAACGATAGGCGTTGAACGTGAAATTATATCTCGTTCATTTAACTCCCGACTTCATGTAAGTCGGTGGTCGAAAGTAAGGAGTTTCCTTCTTCGTCGCTAGATGGCACCGCTGGTGATGTCCAGTTGTAGCTAGTCGACGAAGTGCAATATTTGGGTGCGTGACGGCGCCTCTGGTCGAAGTTATCTTCGTTCTCACAGGATGGCGTGCCGTACCTTCGTGTCTCGGAGCGGGTTCTAGGGTTGACCGCGAGGTGGCGTTTCGTGATGATGCTTCTCCGATGTCTTGGTGGTTGAAATTATTCAGTCACAGATTTGCACTTGGGATATTTCTGAGCTAGTATGTCGGTTCTCGAAGATATAATTTGACCGGCGATCGGTGTGTGAAATTACTGTCACAGAATCCAACTTAGAGTTATTCCTGAGCTTGGAAAATAATTCAGTCACAGATTTTGGAGATACAATTTGTCCAGCACTCGATGTGTGAAACCACTCTGTCACAAATTCCAACTTTGAATTATTCCTGCGGAGCTGGGCTTCTTGTAGAGGTTATCGGTTGGCGATGTGAACTCATCAAGGATTTTCAGCGGAATGAGCCCCTCGCTGGCTGTTGCTATAAGCAAAACAATAACAGTCGACGGTAAGGGGCGACACAACACAATGTCGAGGTTCGTCTATTGAGATTCTCTAGAAATTTCTTAACAAACTGGGCTGAGTTCTCGAATATTCTCGAGTATTACGGAAGTTTCTCGAGGATTTCGAAGCATTTCGAAAGGTAATTAAGGTGTCTCCCTGCTGCATGGAATCGTAATTGAGGGGTCTCTTTGTTGCATGGAATCTTCTAATGTTTACAATGTTGGGATTCTTTGGCGTCGTATATTGAGGCTCTCTTGTGCAAAGAGTGATATCGTCTTGGAAACCAGAAAACAACATGGCTATCATGTAACTTTCGTGTGTCGTGAATGGATTCGTCATACGTATTGAGGTATGTATTTCTCTGTATATGTAGGAATGAATTCCTACATATTCAATTAAAGATTCATATATACTGATTAGCAACGAATTTAAATTGGTTTCATCGTATGAACCATACTTTGCATTTCAGGTGCAATAATCTTTAAGAAGAGTCCTTTGTCCCTTCAAAAAATTTTATCGATTACTTTTTTCCGACGATAAAGTACCTTCAAAATCAAATAATAACAACACAAAATGAAAACTAAGAGCTGGATAAAAGAACAATTGTGACGTATGACCTAGAATAAGAGTCATTATCGTATCTTACTTAAGAAAAAAGACATACATTGAACTGAAGTATGATTTTCTTTTTACGAATCACACTTTTGAATGTTACACACTGTCGAAATTGTATTATTTATTATTTATTTATTTTGTGTCTCGTGGTGAGGTTAGATCTTATGGTATTTGGCCCGTTCTTCCACCTTACCGTGACTTGGGTAAAGGAATTGAGAAGGAGAGTCGTTGGCTTGCCAGGGAACTTCTCGTACCGAACCGACATTTGTGTGAGGACAAATCAACAGCAGAAAACCTCACCTACTTCAGCCGAGCAGGGTTTGAAGATACGCGCTACCGCTCAGTCGCATCGAGGTAGTGAAGACCACCGCTGGCTACTCGGTAAAGATGGAAGTAGGGTGTTTCCTTATTCCAATCTAGATTTTTCTTTCACACATTTCAAAAGATATTTCATTTTGAATATTTTTTCTTACGTGAGCTTACAGAATGCCATTTTCGTTCGTTCCCAAAATTATTCTTTTAATTTCGGAAGCAGAGAGCAAATCGTATTCTTAAATTCAAAATTTGAAGTTTCCATATTTTAGTTATTGTCAATAATTATCCTGTTAAAACTTCTAAACTAATACTTAAGCCCTAAAAACTTTTAACAAACCAGTTCTGAAAAGAACGATGTCGAACGAACTTCCATTCAGAATAAAACGTAAGCTTTCGTGTTTACCAGAGCTATGCGAGGACAAAAGAATACCTGTACATAATTTATATTCAGACTAATTATACATCTAATTCTCCTCAATTAAATACAAAATTGATTATTCATTTATTATAAATGTTATATTCATAATTATTTTAATTATCTGTATTACGTATCCGGGCGAAAGTGTGTCGGTGCCAAAGTTCTATTTGTTTAATAATAAAAATAGAAAAAAATCATACAGGTTAGTATATTATAAGTAAAGATTAATTTCCGGTAATTTTCATTAATTAGCAATTAGGGTAAACAAAACTGAAGCTTGAAATCCCACCTGTTTAATGACGACTCGAAACTCTGAGCGAGGAAAAAGTTATTTTTAAAACAAATATTTATACAGACTTCGGAAGTCTCATATTGATATGAAAGGACATGGACGTACATTTCCCTTGCGGAAAGGGATCAATTCCGGAATGTTATATGTGATTAATAGTACGTCAGAAATGTGAAAATGGTTGAATGGATATGAGGGTTGTATACACATATCCATACTAATATATACTCAAATGCGTAACCGCAAGTTTCTCCGAACTCGTGGGTCAAAATGAATTCTTCCTTTTTTCCACTGCCTTGCGGAGTGGGCGAACCGCAGGGTAAGTACCACGCCTCAGGATCATCGAAGCGGCCAAGGGTTCACAGTCCTCCCCCTTGGAAAACAAGTAAAAGTTAATGAGCATTCCCTACGAAAATGTTTATGTCGTTATGACTCGTATAGACGGGACACTTGAAAAAGTGTCCCCGTTCTATGTTTATAAAGGTTTATAAGGTCTCGTTGGTTTACTGAAGACCATTAAAAGGTTAAGAACCGGTACAGTGCTGCTTGAAAATGGCAGTGCAAATGCGGAAAAAAAGATTCTTCAGTCGTTCCTGTTAAGTCACAAGCAAGCAAGCGTTAAAACTACTTGATTGTACTAAGCTTGGCGAGTTCCCTGTAAAGTGCGAACTCCATGATGCACTTAATCGCAGTAAGGGGGTCGTAAGTTGCAGGGACATTATGGAAATGGCAACAGACGAATTTGTTGCAGAATGGAAGGCTGACCGTGTAGTTGAGGTCAGTCAGATCAGGAGGAAGGTAAATGGCGTTCTGGAGAAGACCAGTTCCTTCATCGTGACTTTTTACTGTCCTAAACTACAAAAGGATCTGAAGGCTAGATGGCTGCACCTGCCGGTCCGTCCCTTTATTCCGAATCCTCTGGGCTGTTTCAAGTGTAAGAGGTTTGGACACACGTCAACATCGTGTAAGGACGTGACACCTGTGGAAAGTGCGGAAAGGAGACACACGAACCCGGCGTCTCATGCTCAGGGCCAGCAAAGTGCATTATTTGCACAGGCAGCCACCCGGTATGGAGCAGGGAGTGTGTCACCTTTCTCGAAGAAAAGAAGGTACAGGAAATAAAAACTACGGAGAAGATCCCGTACGGTGAAGCGCGGAAGAAATACAGGGCATTACACCCTGTATTTTATACTAATTAACCCACCGCAGCCAAGACTCCAAAGCAGATGAAAACCGTATCTGTTCAGGTCGATTTCACTGACGTGTCTACGACAACGTCGTGCACATGGCAGTGCAAATGCGGAAAAAAAGATTCTTCAGTCGTTCCTGTTAAGTCACAACCACCAACAACAGCGCCTACAAAGAAACCATCTAATCCAAGAAAAACATCAAGTAGTACTAAACTTACCACCGTAACCACAAAGCCACAAACAAAGACAAAACATGGTTCTACGGCTAAACCCGTGAAACTTGTTGAATCTTTAAAAACATCAAAAACAACACCTACCAAGAAATCGCAGAGACGAAAAAGGAACGTCTCTGTACTTTCTTCCTCCGAGTAAGAATGTGTAATTTCCGAAGGTGAACCAGAAATACACATTCACGATCCTGACCCCGAAGGCTCCAAAATGTAATAGCTTCCATTCTTCAGTGGCTATAGAACTCAACGCAAAGAGTTACAACTCTTAGCGCGTCGTAATCCGTTATGTATCTGCCTACAAGAGACGCACCTATCACCAGAACACTCACCCTCTCTGCGAGGATACAGCAGCTTCAGATATTACGACACCACAGGAGATCGAGCAAGAGGAGGAGTTGCTGTGTTTGTTAGAAACACTATCCTCTGCTCACCTGTTATCCTACAAACTCACATCCAGGCTATAGCAGTCAAAATTCATAGTGTACCGTGTGACCTATATATCTTCCTCCGACACGAGATTTTTCGGAGACCTCCCTCAGAGATTTAATCCATCAGCTCCTTCGACCATTTATCCTCCTTGGTGATTTTAACTCCCACTGTGTACCGTGGGGCTCGTCGAGCGATTGCTCTAGGGGGCGACTGCTGAATTGTCTCTTTGAGGGAGAAGATTTATGCATAATAAAAACCGGGGAGGTGACCCACTTCGCATTTGGCACGGGGTCATGGACTGCTATAGACCTATCAATTTGCTCTCCTGAAGTTGCTGATATCTTTCAATGGAAGGTAGAAGATGAACTGCATGGTAGCGACCATCATCCTATCTGGTTGTCGTTGCAGGAACGTGCGACTATTCCCGAAAGCAAGCCACAGAAATGGATTCTCAGTAAGGCTAATTGGACACAGTACCGTTCTCTGTCACTTCAGAGAAACGGGTAGTGTCCAACAGAGGGTCCATTCCGACAACATCTATTTTTCCGCGAAGACCTCATGTTCCTTGGTGGAACGATGCATGTCGGTTCGCCATTCGGGCAAGGCATTCTCTTTCCTGACCTCCCTTGGTCACCTCTTGTTCTCTTCGATCCCGACGCTATTAAGGCTAGAGTATCTTTCATTTTTCTCTTCTTCTCTTTCCCCTATTTCTTCTTCTTCCCCTCCCCTCAGAGGGCTTACATTTAGTAAGTACGTGTTTGGCGAACACGGGGCCCAGAGCTGAGTTTGGCATTGCTTCCACCTACTTGCCATGCTCCTTCCTTTCTCTTAACTGACCTCCTTTGGTAACCTCTTGTTCTTTTCGATCCCGACGCTATTAGAGCTACGGTATCTTTCATTTTCCTCTTCTTCTCTTTCCTCTATTTCTTATTCTTCCCCTCGCCCCAGGGGGCTTACGTCTGGTGGGTGCGTGTTTGGCGAGCGCGGGGCACCGGGCTGGGTCTGGCACTGCTTCCACTTGCTTGTGCCATGCTCCTTCCTCTATCTATACTGACTTCCCTTGGTCGCCTCTTGTTCCTTTCGATCCCGACGCTTTTGGAGCTAGGGTATCTTTCATTTCCCTTTCTCTTTCTTTTTCTTCTTCTCTTCTTTCTCCTTTTCCCCGCGGGGGGTCGGTTTCGAGTGGGCGTGGGCTTGGCGGGCCCACGGTTCCGGGCTGGGAACTGGTGTTGCGCCACCGGTCCTCGAGCACCGTGGGCTTTGGACATGCTTCAGCGACCGCCATTGGCGCGATGGTGGTTGCATGTTTTGAAGGGCGGGGATCTTGCCTTCATTGGCCGGGTCGCGAGGAGGGATTGAACCTTGATAAGGGGCCCCTCAGCCTCAAGGTGTGTTGCGCGCCGATGGGGTGAATGGGTGTTGAGTCAAAACACTTACTGGTGGACAACCTCTGGGGCAACTGCCGCACCTCGGTTGAGCGGGGCTTGGTGGCGTGATGCGGGGGCTCCGCTTCGCCGGACATTTGTTTCCTCCGCACTCGTGGGTCAAAATGAAAGATTCTTGTTTTCCCCTGCCTTGCGAGGTGGGCGAGTCGCAGGGTGGGTGCTCCGCCTTAGGGTTATCGAAGCGGCCGAGGGCCAAGACCCCTCCTGCTTCAGGAATAAAGATTGATAAGAAACAACATTTTACACGAAAATGTTTATATAGTAATGACACGTATAGACGGGACACTTGAAAAAGTGTCCCCGTTCTATATATTTAAGGGATCGCGGGGTTTAGTTGGAACGCTGAAATCTATAGAAAGATTGCGAAATGGGTCAATGCTGTTGGAGACCAGCACCGACGGGCAGGCGTTGGCCCTTTTGAAGTGTACTTTGTTGGGAGAGTTCCCTGTGAGGTGCGAGCTCCGTGCTGCGCTTGGTCGCGGCGGGGGGGTCGTGACTTGCGGGGACGTTATTGATATGGCGGCGGAAGAACTAGTTGTAGAGTGGGAGGCTGGCCACGTGGTTGAGGTCAGTCGGATCGTGAGGGGGGTTAATGGTGTTCTCGTGAAGAACGGTTCCTTCGTCTTGAATTTTGACTGTCCCCATTGGGTATGGACGCCAATGCCAAATCCCATCTATGGCATAGCGGAGTTGAGGATTCCAGAGGGGGTGAATTGGAGGAACTTATCACTAGACACAACCTACAAGTCGCCAATGTAGCGTCATTTTTGACCACGTTTTTTAGCCCGCTGAGCGAGTCGAACATTGACGTCTCATTGGCAACCTCTGTGGGAGGACACGACAGTATTGTGGATTGGAGAATCATTGATTACTTCACCGGATCCGACCATCGGATCCTTAGATGGAAATGTCGATCGTTGGCCCGGGACGATCTCCACTCTTCAGGGGAAACCCTGGAAGACGAGCCACTTCATCGTTTCAAGTTGGGAAGAGCTGACTGGGAGAAGTACACCATCTCTCTGAGAAGGGAGCTGCGAGGATTTGATCAGGCAGCCTCCTGTGATTCAGTCGCTCTTAGCTTGAACGATGCGATTCTGAAAGCGGCCAAGGAAGCAATTCCGTTCGGGCCGCCTAGGAGAAAAGTGGTGAGTTGGTGGAGGGACTGGTTGACGAAAGGCAGAATACGTCTACGTAAAGCAAGACGAACCTTACAAGCGCTAAGCGGTCTTTACCAACGGAGGACCTTGAGGAAAATTTCCGAGAGGCCCGAAGAAGGTATAACTCTGACGTGAAGAAGGCTAAGAGGAAGTCGTGGGAGGAGTACGTAGAGAGTATGTCGAGTCTCGACTGCTGGGGAACACCCTACAAGATCGCAGCTGAAAAGGTGCGCATCCCATTCGCTATGAGATCTTTGNATCGTCATTGCATACTGTAGGGTATCAGCGGACCGCGACTCTGCTGCTCGATACGTTGCTTCCAAGCGACGACCTCGCCTCTGAAGACTACTCCCATCTTGTCGTCAGAGAGGGTTTGCTCGAGCGATACGTTAATGATGAAGTAATCAGTTTCTCCATGGATGAGGTTCGAGATTCTGTGGCCAAGTTAAATCACAAAAAGGCCCCAGGGTTCGAATTTCACCGTCCATGATAAAGAATGCAGCCGTGCTTCTTGTCGGTCCAATCACTAGACTTTTCAATCGTTGCCTCGACGAAGGTGTTTTCCCGCAAATCTGGAAGAGAGCGATCGTGTCATTGCTGACTAAGAACTACAGCAAGCCGGAGGATGATCCGAAGGCTTATAGACCGATCTGCCTCCTCCCAGTGGTGGGTAAGCTACTGGAGTGGTTAATGGTTGATAAGTTGAAGAGGTGTATCGAGGAGGGCTGTGGGCTTTCTGACACCCAGTATGGTTTCAGGGCTAGGCGTTCCACCGAAGATGCCGTACAAAGGTTGGTTCAACTAACATCTCAGAACCAACATAAACATGTTGTCGTGATCTTTGTCGATATATCGGGAGCTTTTGACAACGCATGGTGGCCCATCATGCTTGTCAGACTAAGGGAAGTGGGTTGCCCACTGAACTTATATGGCTTGTATGAGAGTTATTTCTGTGATCGTGAGGCTGGGGTGTCTCACGGAGGAGTCCTGTTTTCAAAGATACTGACCAAAGGCTGTCCTCAGGGATCTAATTCAGGTCCGGTGATGTGGAACCTCGTGATGGATCCGCTCCTTCGGGAGTTGACATTGCGGGGATTCGAGCACGTCGCTTATGCCGATGATCTGGCATTGGTTATTGGGGGCAATAGTCGGAGGGAAGTGGAGGAAGCAGGGGAATCTTCACTAGCCGTCGTTTCTGATTGGTGCCGCAGGAACAAGCTACTTGTTTCTGAGAGTAAAACATCGCTCATGGTCATGAGGGGATCACATGCAAATCGCCCTCCGCTGATCAGGCTAAATAATAGATCGATTGGTGTGGTGAAATCGCAGAAATATCTAGGAGTCACCTTGGACTGTAAGCTGAACTTTCTCGAGCATGTAGAGACTGTCACAGCTAAGGCCAAAAAAGTTTTCTACAAGCTCGTGAGACTATCGACGAAGAAGCGACTCATAAGCCGCAGGGCCCTTATGACAATCTATAAGGGTGCATTCCTGCCTATAATTCTGTACTGTGCATCAGTGTGGGCGCATCGAGCTCGTTTGACTATGTGTGGCAGAGCGCTTAAAAGTGCGCAAAGAGCACCCCTAATAGCTATTTCGGGAGCATATAGAACAGCTCCCACTGTCAGGCTCCAAGTCCTGACAGGTTTACTGCCCCTTGACCTTGAAGTCATCAAGGCAGGGGCAAGATATTTTGCTAGAAAGGGGCTGCCATACGTGTTGGACGATGTCTCGTACAGCCCGGGACATGCAACAACGGTGTCAGATAAATCCTACATTACTAAAGAGGTTCTCAGGATCTGGCAAGCCCGATGGCAGGCGGAGGTTGGTGAAGACCAATATAGAGAAATTTTCCCGGAAGTTGTTTTCTCCGGCAAAACGAAGTTCTCTCCGTCCCGTGAACTGGTCCATCTACTTTGTGGACACGGACCGTTCCGGGGCAAACTGTACGATCTCGGTCTAGCTGTCTCTCCGTTCTGCGAGTGTGGTGAACCAGATACAGCAGAGCACGCACTCTATGCTTGCGAAAGGCATTCGTGGGCTAGAGAAGAACTCGAGGAAAGTTACGGAGTTGTTTTAGAGCCAAAGGTTATTTCCGCGGCTCTAGGAAATGAAGATGCCCTGAGACTGCTGGAAGTCTATGCCGGCAGAGTCATTCGGGATCGTAGACTGATTTAAGTTCTGAACCGTAGGGGGTTTTCCGGGCGACCGGAATTCCTAGTGGTTTTGCGACTGTGACTTTTTCGTTGCGTTTTAGGCCTTCCGTCGGATCCCAGAGATCGGGAAGAGTAATGGAGTGTGCCACCCCCGAAAGTTCAGGATGGAGATTGGTCGCGGTGGGTGAGGATTTTATCCTCACCTTCCACGGTCGCGATGTCTCGCTGGCGACGACTGGTAGTAGGTTGGTCCCAACCTCTGCTGTGGAGGGCATTCGTGAGATCTGCTCCAAGAGCAGTGACTACGAGTCGGGGAGAGCACTTGTGCTCGACCTGATTAGTGGCGCTGCTTGCTCTGAGGAGGAGGAGTCTTGTCCTGAGGGAGCTCAGACAGACTCTGAATCCAAAGTGAAGGATGCGGGTTGCCGGGTGCGTTTTTCTCTAGAGGTTACGGTGATCCTTCCATGTACTTGTTCACCGGAGTACACCCAGGGTGGAGTTTCTTCTGGGGAGGAGGAGTTCTCCGAGTCAAACTCGGAGTTCGATGATGACTCCGCACTA
Source organism: Laupala kohalensis (assembly GCA_002313205.1). Taxonomy (NCBI): domain Eukaryota; kingdom Metazoa; phylum Arthropoda; class Insecta; order Orthoptera; family Trigonidiidae; genus Laupala; species Laupala kohalensis. The sequence continues at coordinate 581,747 of NNCF01126330.1, read as the reverse complement.
ACGTTCGTTGATGGGAAGTCGACGGCCAACGCCTGGGTCCTTGATCTGGACACAGGTTACGTGGCCGAGAACCTACCGGAGAGCGTTGGTGACCAGGAACAGCCCCGTTCCTCGCGTATACGTGGAATTTGCCATTCTCTCTTTGGAGGCATTTCATCTCGCCTCCAAGCCATGTGCGGGGGCATAACATTCTGCCTCTGCTGGTGTTGCGGCCTATGCTTTTCACCGCCTTCGGGAGTGATCGAAGAAGATGTCGGGGACTGGACAGAAGAGGCCTGTTCATCCAACACGACACCTATGGATGTGACTCCGGAGGGGGTGTACTCTGGCCTTCGCGTTTCTCACATCTTAGCAAGGCTAGAGGAAACCCCAATGCTGGAAGCTGCACTCCAATATCTCGTGCAGGTTCTGGCACCCGGAGGGAACAGGCTATTATTCCGGTTCCCGAAAGAAATCTTGGCGATGCAGCTGATGGCGGCCGGCGTACCAACAGATCCGGTTGTGCTGCATCGCTACGTAAAGGAGATCTTCCGGAGGAGGGAAGTGGAATAAAACCTCCAGAGCGTAGACGCACACTACAAGAGAGTCTTGGGAGTTCTGCGTAGCGTGCCTGGGAACCCTTTGGAAATGGTGGTTGTCCGGGGGTAAGCTTTGCTTTACCTCAACTTCCATCAACGGACATCCAGTAATTCCTCAGGTTAAAGAGGAGAAAGATCTGGCTTGAGAACGGACTTCGCTTATGATCAATGAACATCTGTTGTGTATATAATACTGTATATAGTTATAAGTATAAGTCTACTCAATCCTAGAACTCTGTCTTTATATAAAAATTCTACAAAAAAAATTCTGTCTGTCTGTCTTGTAAAATTGTAAATATGTCTTTCTGTCTCAAAATGGAAAAAACACATTCTGTCTGTCTACATTATCTGTCTGTCTACATTTGTCTATCTGTCTATTTATAAGTATTTATTGTCATTGGCTTTGGTCTCCGCTAGTGGTGGGTCACCATGCCTCCACGTGGCGGGGACGGTAACTCCTTCATTTGCTGCGGCTAGCCGCAGTAAATGGAGGAGGCTGAATGGTGAAGGTAGTAGAAGTAGTCTTTGTAATTTTGATTTTTGAATTTGGATTTATATATTTTTTTAGAGAGGTGAATGAGTGATATTAGTAAGTTATAAGTATGTTTGTAAGTGTGTGAATGTTTTGCAAGGACTTACCGCAATATGTGTACCACATGGGAACGGGAAGTCCTGTTTAATTGTANAAAAAAAAAAAAAAAAAAAAAAAAAATGTCCCCAACTACCGGAGGATGTTGGGGCTGGATGGCTGAACCTGCCGGTCCGTCCCTTTGTCCCAGGTCCTCTGCGCTTTTGCAAGTGTCAGAGGTTTAGACGCGCAAAGGCATCGTGTAAGGGACGTGATACTTGTGGAGAGTGCTGAAAGGGGGCACACGAGCCCGGCGTCTCATGTCCGGGGCCTGCAAGGTGCGTTGGTTGCACAGGCTGTCACCTGGTGTGGAGCGGGGGGGGTGTCGCCTTTCTGGAAGAAAAGAATATTTAGGAAATTAAAACTACGGAGAAGATCCCGTACGGTGAAGCGCGGAAGAAATACAGGGATTTACACCCTGTATTTTCTACCAGTTACTCCACCGCAGCCAAGACTCCAAAACAGATGAAGAACGTATCTGTTCAGGCCGATTTCACTGACGTGTCTACGACAACGTCGTGCACATGTCAGTGCAAATGCGGAAAGGAAGATTCCTCAGTCGTTCCAGTTAAGGCACAACCACCAACAACAGTGCCTACAAAGAAACCTAATCCAAGAAAAACGTCATGTAGCATTAAACCTACCACCGTAACTATAACTACAAAGCCACAGACAAAGACAAAACATGTTTCTACGGCTAAAACCGTGAACCTTGTT
>NNCF01126330.1:558287-579184 GCA_002313205.1 Laupala kohalensis | reverse complement strand
GAAGATTTATGTCTACTGAACACCGGGGAGATGACCCACTTCGCATTTGGCACGGGGTCATGGACTGCTATAGACCTATCAGTTTGCTCTCCTGAAGTTGCTCATATCTTTAAATGGAGGGTAGAAGATGTTCTGCATGGTAGCGACAATCATCCTATCTGGTTGTCCTTGCAGGAACGTGTGACTATTCCCGAAAGCAAGCCACAGAAATGGATTCTCAGTAAGGCTAATTGGACACAGTACCGCTACCTGTCTGTCTTCAGAGAAACATGTAATGTCCAAGAGAGGGTCGACCATCTGACCAAGGTGATACATCATGCCGCTGATGAATCCATTCCGAAAACATCTAATTTTCCGCGAATACCTCATGTCCCCTGGTGGAACAACGCATGTCGGTCCGCCATTCGAGCAAGGCGAAGAGCATTGCGGAAATTTAAGGCTAGTCAACCTCCGGAAAACCTCGCCGCATATCGGATTGCTAGAGCAAAAGGCACGCAGAACGATCAAAGAATCCAGATCCACCTCCTGGAAAGAGTTTCTAAGCACCATTAACAGAACAACATCGTCCACTAAAATATGGGAGTCAATCCGAAAGATATCTGGAAGGTATTCTCGAGTCCCAATATCTGGACTTAATTATCAGGGTCGGATTCTCACCAAGAACAGAGAAATGGCAACAGCAATGGCTGAATATTTTGCTGACCTAACATCCACAGCAAACTGCGATCCTGATTTCGCGAGAAAAAGGGAAACAGCAGAGAGCACATGCTCTGACTTTCGTTCCACCAACTGAGAACCCTACAACTCCTCCATCTCTATGTGAGAACTTGAGTCAGCTCTAGCGACAGCCCACAACACTGCCCCTGGCCCTGATTCCATTCATTATGAAATGCTGAGACAACTCAGTCTCGAGTCGAAAGAATACCTTCTGGACATCTTTAATCTTTCATGGTCCGAGGGAGTATTCCCTAATTTCTGGAAGGAAGCAACGCTTATCCCTTTATTAAAACCAGGTAAGGACAAAACGAACATTAGTAGTTATCGAAGCATTACCTTGACGAGTTGTATTGGTAAAACTCTGGAGAGAATTATCGACCGACGTCTCGTCTGGTATCTTGAACGGCATGACTTGCTGAGTCGATCTCAGTGTGGTTTCAGGAAGTTCTATACCACCCTGGACAACCTCTCCTGGAATCAGCAATTCATGATTCTTTCGTCCGAAGACAACATCTCATCCGAATATTCTTTGACATCGAGAGGCTTACGATACTACTTGGCGTCAAGGCATTTTACAACAACTCTATGACTGGGGATTTCGAGGATGTCTTCCTCTGATGCTCATATCCTTTTTGGATCAGTGTTTCTTCCGCTATAGAATTGGAAGAGACACCTCGGATCTCCTTCTTCAGGAGAACGGTGTTCCTCAGGGCTCAGTCTTGAGTGTGACCCTTTTTGCAGTGGCCATAAACAGCATAACGTCTGCTGTAAAGAATCCTGTTTTACACTATCTTTTTGTCGATGACTTTGCTATCTTTTGTTCAACACAGTGTTACTGGTGCAGAGCGACATATCCAACTCGTAATCAATGGATTATACCACTGGTCGAAAACGACAGGTTTTCGTTTCTCTCCTGAGAAAACACGCTATGTTCTTTTCAGTAGGAAANCGTTTCTCTGCTGAGAAAACACGCTGTGTTCTTTTCAGTAGGAGACCAAGCCTTCTGGCAGAACCTCACCTCGCCCTGGGAAACAACGTTCTCAAATTCTATCCTTCTGTGAAATTCTTAGGTCTAATTTTTGATCAGAGACTGAATTGGATTGAACTGCTAACAGACCTAAGAGCAAGAACATTAAAATCTCTGAATTTATTGAAGTGCCTGAGTAGCAGGGAATGGGGCGCAGATCGCTACTCCCTGCACCAGTTTTATTGAGCATTCATAAGATCTCGTCTCGATTATGGCTGCAAGCTATTTAAAGAAGTTGGATAGGGTCCACCATGCCGGAATTCGACTAGTTACGGGNGATTATGGCTGCGTTGTATATAGCTCTGCTCGTGCAAGCTATTTAAAGAAGTTGGATAGTGTCCACCATGCAGGAATTCGACTAGTTACGGGAGCATACCGCACTAGTCCCATTCCGAGTTTGTATGTCGAGAGTGGCGAACCATCTCTTTCCCTCCGGCGGCAACTCCTCATGCAACGACACTTTTGCCACTTGCAAACTTTACCCGACAATCTGGTACACAACGCGGTTTTTCATTCATCCTCTTCTTCCATCCGTTTCTACAACAACAGACTGAGAGCAACCAAACCTTTTGGATATCGCTCCAAACAAATTTTGGAAACATTAAATAAACGCACACCTAAAGTCTTACATCAAGGTTTTAATAAGTTTCCTCCTTGGACTTTGCACAAGCCGAAGATTATTTTCAATCTTCTGCATCATGACAAGATGAACACTCTAGCTCCGATGTTGAGGNTTCAGCTAATCCTCTACAAACAACGGGTCCGTATCCCTGTGTTTACCGACGGGTCGAAGCAGGCTGATGGTGTCGGCTGCTCCGTGGTGTTTCCCCGTGAGACCTGTGTCTACCGTCTAGGCGACTTGTGCAGTGTTTACACTGCAGAGTGTTACGCCTTATTAAGAGCATTGCGATCAACAAAGTGCTACGGCGAATCACATTTCCTGATTTGTTCTGATTCGCTGAGTGCCCTCCAAGCAATCCAGGACATGTATCCAGCTGATAAGCAGATCCAGAACATCTAGGATGTACATTTCTCACTGCAAAGTGATGGAAAGAACATAATGTTTTGCTGGGTTCCCGGACACGTGGGTATCAGTGGAAATGAGAAAGCAGACGTTTCCGCAAAGACGGCATGCCTCAGGAATCGCGTGGATTTCTCCACGATTCCAAAACGAGATCTCCTAAATTCCGTCAAGATAAGGATTCTCAGTGAATGGAGCAATGAGTGGTTAGCTGTTGAAAGGAATAAGCTTCGACTTATCAAATCTTCTGTTAAGTTATGGAGCAGTTCCTGTAGGCCAACCCGGCGCGACGAGGTCTTGCTGACCCGCCTGCGCATAGGACATTGTCCTCTCACTCATAGGTATCTCTTACTACTTGATGATGAACCCATTTGTGAGGAGTGTAGCTGTTCTCTGACAGTGCGTCATCTACTAACTGATTGCAGAAGATACTCAAGTATACGGAGACAAATTGGTCTGGCTGCAGATTTACCAACCATTCTCGGGAATGAAACGGTTAATGTTAATAAACTATTGAATTTTATGAGTATATCGGGGCTCCTCCCACAAGTTCTCGGGAGGGTTTAAAATTTGCATTCCCTTTTCATCTTTACTGTCTTCTTTGTTTTCATCGTTCGTTTATGTCATTCGAAAATATGATATTTAAAAAATTGTTTTCCTTTTTTGCGAAATAATGTATTGGTATTCTGTTTTCTTTTCTTTTATCTTTCTATTTAGATATTTGTTGATTTCAGGAGGGTTTTTTAGTGGGTATGGTCGAGATATTCGGCGAGTCCCACACACGGGGACGAGTTACTATGGCTCTTCTCTATGGTGCGAAACTGCATTTTTCCCTACTTGCATGGGCTCTAATGACCTCGATGTTGACGAGTCCTAAAGCCCCACGGAAAAAAATAAAGGGTTAGAGAAAGGTGGTAACTATGCATGTAATTATAGTTTGTCTCAAAGGATTCTAAAAAAGTGTTTTGTGTCTACAAAAATTTACTTTAATTATCGATAAAACATCATTAATAATAAAAGGGTTAAAATACTTCCATTTGAGAAGGAAAAAATCAATCATCATGAAATTTTATGGATTATTTGTTTTGTAGATTTTACAAAGTAATTTAGACGAATAGTTTAGATCGTAAAGAATTTTAATGAAATGGTGCAGTCTCGTCATGCTTCGGAAGCGAAAATTTGTCCGACGTGGCTTCCGCGGTATAGTGTATAGTCAAGTATTGTATTCATTTTGTATTACTATGAATTTGAAAAATTAGGATGATGTACATGTTTTTGTAAACATGTAATATTATTTTAATCTTACAAAGTAGGTAGCGTTTATTTTTTCCTGAGTAAAAGAATTTTAGTCTAAGAAAAATCCCGGACAACGCCGGATAATCAGCTAGTTTTATATATGCACGTATTTGCGGATTATAGTTACTTATTAAGAGGGAAATTAAAATGTATACAAGACATCGCAGTCATTAATGTATACAAACTACCCGTCCCCACCCAGCAGACATATACATGTCTTTCAGGACAATTTCCTCCGAAGTTTCAAGCAGTACTCCCAAATTGGATTCACATTCTGGCCGATGGACAAGATCGACTGTCTCCATACTCTCGCCGAGACCGTAGGAAATAGAATCATTCACAAACTTCTACCTCAAGGCATGGAAGATGTAAGCAAGGCAGGTTCCTAGCGGCGAAGTGTTGGAGATCAAACCTCTGTTCGCTACTTACTTTTAGTTACGTACGGTGGAGTGATACCTCCTTCCTTGATAGAAATCATGTATCAATCTATACTTTAAACTAACAATATTATTTCATTGGACTGACCTTTGTGATAGATAACGGAAATGACATCTATCAGTTGGTCACAAGGAGGTCACCTCAACTTGGCTTTTCTTGGTCTAACCCGACGATATTAAGAATGCTATAATAAACTAAGAGCTTTTTGACTCGTGTCAGAATATTGACACCGGGGTAACAAATTTCATAACTATTGAAATCAGGTGGACAACCATGGGGATGTTGCAATGTTTTCTAGTACATGACCTCACTTTCGATAGGAACGTAAAAACACTTATTGGGAAACTGAAATTTCTTTATACGAATGCGAAACACCTAAAACCTTCTCAACACCTGAAGTATACTAAAAAGTATTAAAGGTAATTCCATATTCAAGAATATCGTGATTAAAAAACCAAATTTCCAATGTTTGAGAATTCTATCCTATAGAAATATGTTCATTTATAAAACAATACCCCAGGGGACTTACATCTAGTAAGTACGTGTTTGGCGACTAAGGGGCCTCGAGCTGTCTGGCATTGCTTCCACTTACTAGTGTAAGGCTCCTTTTTTTTCTCTTTCCTGACCTTCCTTGGTCACCTCTTGTTCTTTTCGATCCCGATGCCATTAGGGCTAGGGTATCTTTCATTTTCCTCATTTCCCCCCCCCCCTAATGTTTCGTTCCCTCCCCTCATTTTTTGTACTCAATGTTTTGATGTATGTTTTGTTATGTTGTAATTCAGAAGGGTTTTTAGTGGGTATGGTTGAGTCATTCGGCGAGTCCCACACGCGGGGAGAGTCATGTTGGCTCTCCCTAGTGCGTAAATGCATTTTCCCTACCTGTACAAGTTTTTAGGGCTCCAATGACCTTTGATGTCGACGAGCCGTAAAGCCCCACAAAAAAAACAATATTTTTTTAACAATAGAAGTAGTAAAGAAAGAAGGAGTGTATGAGCTACAACCTAAAAAATGAGACTGAGAAATAAGTTCAATGCATCTTCACCTTAACATAATTTAATAATACTTAAAAACCTTTAACTATGTATTTGTTTGAGTTTATTAATTTATTTGAGACAATTATTTAACTGTGTATTTGTGTACAACCCTAAGGAAATTTGATAACTGAATTGTCGTACATTTCTAAGAAATAAGGATGTTCTGTATAATATTTATTTCTTATTTTAATCACGGATATACTTGTTTAAATTTGTCAGTCAACCACGACACCAACTATCACGAAGATAATATAATTTGTTGTCAGTTTGTTCCATCCTATACAGGTGAGTCATCGGGATGTACATTTCTGTGTCACAATTTTCAATGTGTTTTACATAATTATGTAATTTTGTTGACACGTGGATTTATCAAAACAATACTTACTTTTTTTTTAATATTTGGTTCGTATAGAAAATTGTTATTTTTATCATTTTACGTATATATGTCTCTATTTCTATTTCCTACTTTAAATTTTAAACAATATTTATAAGTACTTATTTATATTTTTGTCAAAAATAAAATTTAAAACCTAACAAACACAAATCCAATGCGAAAAGAGCTGCAGGTTACCTGCATACAAATGTCAACTATGACTCAAAAAGTTCCAGAAACTGAGGAACCAGCGGCGACAACATCCGACCACCATTCTCCATGCTAGCCCTCGCCTAAAATATTAAATCCGGCTTGCTAGGCGGGAGCTGACCGCATTGGTCGGCAGTATGGGAGGGATTACGCGTAGCACCGTGTTGTATGGAGGACCTGAGGAAAGGGAGAGACGAATAATTCTGAGTATCAATGATACGTGGATCTACAATTGTTGATAGAGGGCAAAGGGTGGGAAGAACGATGAGAGAAGCATGAGGTGGCAGTGGCGTTTAGGGTGGAGGAAATGGCGTGCGAGCTGTGGGTGGCAAATGGTGCCGCAGGGGAACACTTGACACGGCCACATTGTCGACGGAGGCAGCGCTGCTCGCGGCAGTGCTATCAAACTGATGCTATTTTTTTTTACTCGTCGGCGCAAGCGAGGGAAGCGCCGTTCACAGAATGGGAAACAATAAACCCGGCCTCTTTTTATGACTTCATTGTTACAAGAATTATATTATATCCAATGTTTCTTCCTTTAGTGCATCTCCCATGAATACCATATTGTATTTAATAACGCTCGTTTTGCTTTTTATATCTAGTAGTCCGGAAAGGATGTATTGAATTTGTAAGATAAAATCAATTTTTTTCCTTATTTCGAATGGGAGGTGTTTTCTAACTCGAGTGTGCATAACTGATCTCCTTTTCATTTTTTTATATTTTTTTCATTTCGAGACGGTTTGTTTTCATTTCTGGACAGCTTAATTACTCCCGGGTTTGCTCGCATGAATACAGTGATAAATTTAAAGTTTTGAATATTTTTTATGAACTACTATGTCATTGCCAATATTGAATACGTTGATCATAATAGATCGAAGCAACAATATTTTAGTAGCGAATGGTTTTGATCTGCGGATCTCTAGTTTATAGGCCCCGGAATATTCCGCTGCACCACTCTACTGCTTGGAAGGGCGCATATTCTTGAGTACTAATATAAAAAACCATAATTATTAATGTTTTATATGTAAGTAAAGTTTTTACTGTGCCCACCTCTAAGAAAAAGGCTTTGTGTAGAGATAATTTTCATGAGACTTTGAGTGTATCTACAGTTCTAAAATGGTTTCACAAAATGAGATATTGCCTTAATAGAATTCAAAGCCCTGGGCAAAAATGAAATTTGGCTTTTAAATGTATGATACGTAACATTTGTTCTCTCCGTATTAGTTGTCAATTTTGATTCTTTGTCCTGACAATATGCTCTGATAAATTGAGGGGTAAAGACATCTTTATATGTAAATACATTTATTACCAAATATACTGTGTTGGAACCCTTCTCTTTGGATCTAATTGTATTTCTAAAACATTGCGAAAAGGTTGCTAAGTATGCAAACCGGATTATTAGAGAGAATTAATTTCCTACTCGAGTCCAGTGCTCCGTGTCATGAAAACATAAGTACGCCACCATCACCATTGCTGCACAATTCGTATTGATGTCAAAACATTTCCTGTGCTTTTGTCTAAGTGCGCTTTCTGTATTGAAGGGCTCTTTGTGTGCTACAGTCACTTTGTAATAACACTCAGTCGCTCATCTGCGCTTGTTTCTCATTGGTCGACACGAAATAACGACCGCAGCCATCACGTAATGTGTTCAGTGAACAGCCTATTTTCGAATGATTCTGCATTACTTGCTAATAACTTTTGCACCTTTGGGAGAGCCATAACAAGTTAGTAGATCATAGAGTTCTAAGTGAAGAGTGTCTGGCAGTAAATATACATGGTGCCCCAGAATTCCGCGTAAAAATGGGATGAGACGTATTCAAATGAAATAGTAAAATTTGTAGGAAGAAAATATCGTACGTCACGGAACTTATCTAATTTTTACAGTTGATTTCAATTCTATTAAATTTAAAAAAAACATTAAGGAAAAAAAATGCACAAAATAACTTCAAATATATACTTCTAAAGCGCTTTTTTTTAATATACCGAAAATAGTATTCTCATTCACACCTTTATACAGATGTCCGAGAACTCCTTGTTAAAAATAGGAGGGATGACAGAGTTCATTAATATAAACAAAAATTCGTTAAGGTGTGTAAATCACTGTAATAGGGGAATTGATGAAGCGATATTGGCGTTCAAAGTTACAACATATTACAACAAATGTTCAAATTTCGACCCCACGGACATGGGCCTCGTACCGACATTGCGGAATTCGCGAAACTACTATAAGTAGAACATATTCGCGAATCCACGCGGTATCGGAACGAAGCCTGTATCCGTACTACTGGGAGACATTTCTGGACATGTGTACGTTAATGATTTTTTATTCATATTAATGAGCTGTATCGTTCCTCCGATTGATTACGCTGAGATATTGGACTTCTGTACAATAGTTGCGTGAATAACAATACAACTTGAAGTTATTTTGTGTAATATTTAATTTTCATTGACTTTTTAATTCAACAGCATTGTAAGTAACAGTAAAATTGGATAACGAATTTCATGGCGCACGGTATTTTCTTTTTCCTAATTTTACTATTGTTTGAATATACCCCTTACGTAAGAGAAAAAAATATTTGAACAAATCATTCAAATATAAACATAAATATGATATAGATATGATATGAAAAATATATTATAGAGTTACTGAATATGTAGTTATTAGGAAGACTTTTCGAGAGTAACGTCAGTAATAACTCAAATGTAAAAAAATTTACCATAATAGAAAAAGGAATAAGAAACTAAAGTAAAAATCATAATGGATGCGAAAAAACGAAACAAAATTGAATATACAAAATGTGAAAGATCACTACCAAACACATTAATGTGATGAAGTGAGTGCGAAATAATGTAATCAATACTTGTAATTCGGTGGAATGTTAAAATACACTTTGTAATTAAGTTTTGTTTTCAAAAATACATGGAGAAAGTGTCTATAAATAATGTTGATTTTGTCTCTATTATTATTCTGAGAAAAATACATGGAGAAAGTGTCTATAAAACATGTATTTTTCTCAGAAATGACGCATGAATGGTGACGCACACTTGGCAGTTCGATTGCGGTCACACTCGTAACCCTCCACTTGGATGTTTCGTGTGTCCTACTACGTAAGTTATGTTAGCACTGAAACTTCACATTTAGTGATGTTTCGTACTATCTTTTAACGTGCGAGAGAGAAGTAGTCAACTTCATAAAACGAAACCACTGGTATGTATCATCGAGACAGTTTCCTCACTGAGATCCATTTATTTTTTTATGAATCAAACTCTTCTTTTAATTCAATACGAAATGATATATCTAATAGACTCTCTCGGTGTAAATTTTTAAGCATTAATAATCTTTTATTTATATTATCTATAAATGATTTCGGCTGCAATGAAGTTAATTAGCAAGTCTAGTAAGTCATATGTCGACCAAGAAACTTTTGATATATTTTTTGCACATTGTAAGTTTTAAAAATATTGTTATTGTAAGTATATGTCAATTGCAATATATCTATTTAACAAGTTTAAAAAAAACAACAACCTTGATAGTCTAAGTAGAGTAAAAACTACTCATAAAATGTCAGTACTTCCGAGAAAAAGAAAATTTCACGTATTTAGTTAAATCCATTCTTGGATTGAACCATACTAGCTAGAAAATTGAATTGAAACTCTCATTATGTATGAAAATATTTACTTTTATTTACCATAATTATTTTACTGACCTGAATAACGGCAGATACTACTTTCTTCCATTTGCTAGTTGCAGGCAAGTTTCACTCGATTTCATATTTAATATTACCAATGTAAACAGGATATTGGAAAAGCTATGAATCAATAATACATTTATTACTATACAATGGAGTATTATGTAACTCTGAAACAATTCTCTATCAATATTATTTATCACCTGAAGCGTTAGCTTCTTTTCTTGATGTACTTTTTAAATGCTGCTATCTCGTTAAAGGAAAGATGAATCAATAGTAAATGAATGCATGATACTTTATTTGTGTGATTTGCACCGCCCAGTCACGCAGAAAAGGAATGGAAATTTTCTGGGATATTTCCGTGTGAGTATGGTTTGGTTTTTACATGAGCGAAGCCAAATATTTATTCGATTCGAGAATCAACCAACTGTACTTTTATTACCTTGAATGGTTTCAACAAATTCATCAAATCAAGGTGAATTAAGTCTCCCCGTATCAAATCTCTGTGATAACTCTTTACTTCGCGAAACATACTATACACTAAAAAGCGCAGCGTAGTATCTTCTCCTATTTCAAATATGCAGTTTCGCCACAGCTACAACTTTTTACGTCATTCTTGTCACCCCACCACCATTTACAACGTTTCACACCTTTCTTGTTTCCTTCCAGTCACTTTCCATTCCACCATTCATGATTCACAAACAATAGATCTGTCTTGTTTCGTACTCTTTTCTTAGTTGACCCAATTGTGTCACATAGTCCACGGGGCCCCGAGCTGAGTCTGGCATTACTTCCACTTACTTGTGCCGGGCTCCTTGCTTTCTCTTTCCTGAACTTCCTTGGTCACCTCTTGTTCTTTTCGATCCCGACGCTATTAGAGCTAGGGTATCTTTCATTTTCTCTTTCTTCTTCTCCTTCTTTTCTTTCTTCTTCTTTCCCCCGCAGGGAGCTCCGTTTCGAGTGAGTATGGGCTTGGCGAACCCACGGTCCCGAGCTGGGGACTGGTACTGCACCACCAGTCGTCGGACACCGTAAGCTTTGGGCATGCTTCAGCGACCACCATTAGCGCGATGGTGGAAAATTGCGTGTTACGAAGGGCGGAGATCATGTCTTCATTGGAAGGGTCGCGAGGAAGGATTTATCCTCCATAAAAAAACGCTCAAACTCAAGGTGTGTTACGCGCCGATGAGGTGAATGGGTGTTGAGGACAAACACTCACTAGCGGACAACCTCTGGGGCAACTGCCGCACCTCAGTTGAGCAAGGCTTAGTGGCGTGATCCGGGGGCTCCACGTAACCGGACATTTATTTCCTCCGAACTCGTGGGACAATTTGAAAAATTCTCCGAAAAAACTGCCTCGCGGAAAGGCGAGCTGCAGGGAAAGTAAAACGCCTCAAGATCTTCGAAGCGGCCGAGGGTTGACAGCCCTCCCAGAAATCACTAACGAAAAGTTACAGAGCATTCCTTATGAGAATGTTTTTCTAATTATGTCACGTATCAACGGAACCTTCAAAAAGATATCATCATTTTATATATTTAAAGGACTAGAAGGTCTCGCTGGTATGTTAAAAAGTATAAAAAGATTAAGAAACGGAACTATGCTGCTTGAGACAAAAACAAGCAAGCAAGCGTTGAAACTACTTGATTGTAGTATGCTTGGCGATTTTCCTGTAAAGTGCGAACTCCATGCTGCACTTAAACGCAGCAAGGGGGTCGTAAGTTGCAGGAACATAATGTAAATAGCAACTGACGAATTTGTTGCAAAATGGAAGGCAGACCATGTAGTTGAGGTCAGTCAGATCATGAGGAAGGTAAATGGTGTTCTGGAGAAGACCAAATCCTTCATCGTGACTTTGGACTGTCCTAAACTACCAAAGGATTTGAAGGCTGGATGGCAACACCTGCCGGTCCGTCCCATTATTCCGAATCCTCTGCGCTGTTTCAAGTGTCAGATATTTGGACACACGACAACATCGTGTAAGGGACGTGATACCTGTGGAAAGTGCGGAAAGGAGGCACACGAACCCGGCGTCTGAAAAGTGCATTAATTGCACAGACAGCCACCCGATATGGAGCAGGGAGTGTGTCGCCTTTCTCGAAGAAAAGAAAGTGCAGGAAATAAAAACTACGGAGAAGATCCCGTACGGTGCAACGCGGAGATTACAATTACGGCATTACACCCTGTAATTTCTACTAGTTACTCCACCGCAGCCAAGAATCCAAAGCAGATGAAAACCGTATCTGTTCAGACCGATTTCACTGACGTGTCTACAATAACGTCGTGCACATGTCAGTGCAAATGCGGAAAGAAAGATTCTTCAGTCGTTCCTGTTAAGTCACAACCACCACCGAACGCACGTCCATCCAATCCAAAAAAACAAAAAGTAGTACTAAACTTACCACCGTAACCACAAAGCCACAGACAAAGACAAAACATGGTTCTACGGCTAAACCCGTGAACCTTGATGAATTTTTAAAAACATCAAAAACAACACCTTCCAAGAAATCGCAGAGACCAAAAAAAAGGCTCTGTACTTTCTTCTTTCAAGACAGAATGTGTATAGTCCGACGATGACGTGGAAATACGCATTCACGAACCTGACCCCGGAGGCTCCAAACAGTAATGGCTTCCATTCTTCAGTGGAACCATAATGGCTATAGAACTCATCGTGAAAAGTTACAACTCTAAGCGCGTCGTAATCCGATATGTATCTGCCTACAAGAGACACACCTTACACCAGAACACTCACCCTCTCTGCGAGGATAGAGCAGCATCAGATATGACGACACCAGGGAGATCGAGCAAGAGGAGGAGTTGCTGTGTTTGTTAGAAACACTATCCTCTGCTCGCCTGTTCTCCTACAAACCCACATCCAGGCTATAGCACACAAAATTCATAGTGTACCGTGTGACCTATAAATCTTCCTCCGACACGAGATTTTTCGGACCTCCCTCAGAGATTTAATTCATCAGCTCCTTCGACCATTCCTCCTCCTTGGAGATTTCAACGCACACAGTGTACTGTGGGGCTCGTCGAGCGATTGCCCTAGGAACCGACTGCTGAATTGTCTCTTTGAGGGAGAAGATTTATGTCTACAGTACACCGGGGAGATGACCCACTTCGCATTTGGCACGGGGTCATGGACTGATAAAGACCTATCAGTATGCTCTCCTGAAGTTGCTGATATCTTTCAATGGAAGGTAGAAGATGAACTGCATGGTAGCGACAATCATCCTATCTGGTTGTCCTTGCAGGATTGTGCGACTATTCCCGAAAGCAAGCCACAGAAATGGATTCTCAGTAAGGCTAATTGGACACAGTACCGTTCCCTGTCTGTCTTCAGAGAAACGAGTACTGTCCAAGAGAGGCTCGACCATCTGACCCAGGTGATTCATCATGCCGCTAATGAATCCATTCCGAAAACATCTAATTTTCCGCGAAGACCTCATGTCCCCTGGTGGAACGACGCATGTCGCTCCGCCATTCGGGCAAGACGAAGAGCATTGCGGAAATTTAAGGCTAGTCCATCTCCGGAAAACCTCGCCGCATATCGGAGTGCTAGAGCAAAAGCGCGCAGAATTATCAAAGAATCCAGATCCACCTCCTGGAAAGAGTTTCTAAGCACCATTAAGAGAACAACATCGTCCACTAAAGATGTCCTAAATTCCGTCAAGATAAGGATTCTGAGTGAATGGAGCAATGAGTGGTTAGCTGTTTAAAGAAATAAGCTCCGACTTATCAAATCTTGTGCTAAGTCATGGAGCAGTTCCGTTAGGCCAGCCCGGCGCGACGAGGTCTTGCTGACCCGTTTGCACATAGGATGTCCTCTCACTCATAGGTATCTCTTAAAACATGATGATGAACCCGTTTGTGAGGAGTGTAGCTGTTTTCTGACAGTGCGTCACTTACTAACTGATTGCAGAAGATACTCAATTATACGGAGACAAATTGGTCTGGCTGCAGATTTTCCAACAATTCTCGGAAATGAAACGGTTAATGTTAATAAACTATTGAATTTTATGAGTAGATCGGTGCTCCTCCCACAAGTTCTCGGGAGAGTTTAAATTTTGCATTTCCTTTTCATCTTTACTGTCTTCTTTGTTTTCATCGTGCGTTTCTGTAATTCGAAAATATAATATTTTAAAATTGTTTTCCTTTTTTGTAAATATTGTATTCTTTTCTTTGATCTTTCTATTTAGATATTTGTTTATTTCAGGAGGGTTTTTTAGTGGGTATGGTCGAGATATTCGGCGAGTCCCACACACGGGGAAGAGTCATTACGGCTCTTCTCTATGGTGCGAAACTGGATTTTTCTCTACTTGCATGGGCTCTAATGACCTCGATGTTGACGAGCTCTAGAGCCCCAACCAAAAAAAAAACGTAACCGAAAGTGTTTGTTTGTTTGCCACCTGATCACGACTAAACCACTATCGAGATGAATGGTCGAAACGGTCGAGGTGAACTTTGAGACGGATGTAAATCCCTCTTTCTGGATGAACATATACTAACTTATTTTTTAGATGTGTGATAACGATAGAAATGGACTTAGACCATAAATGTCGATTATATCGAATAAAAGAGTTATATTTGCTTACGGTGCCTAAACGGTTAGAGAAAGGTGGTAACTATGCATGGAATTATTGTTTGTCTCAAAGGATTCTAAAAAAGTGTGTCTGTCTACAAACATTTGCCTTAATTATCGATAAAACATCGTTAATAATAAAAGGGTTAAAATACTTCAATTTGAGAAGGAAAAAATCAATCATCATGAAATTTTTTGGTTTATTTGTTTTGTAGATTTAACAAAGTAATTTAGACGAATATTTTAGATCATAAAGAATTTTAATGAAATGGTGCAATTTCGTCTAGTACACGTATTTTCGTACCTACCTTTGGACTTTATCAATTTCCCTGTATCACTCGCCTTTGCGTCGTAAAATTTGAATAACCTAGTCTTTCTTTTATGATTTGTTTTAAAATAAAAATTAAATTGGAGTCATCGTTAACAGAATGCAGTGCCTCCCAGGTGCCACTACTCGCCTGAGATTATCTTCTATGAAGTCAAAAGTTTATTATTAAGTTTACAACGTTTATTTCCCTTAATTACGATGTACTGGAGAACCGTTATATATTCGTCTACCACCGTCCACGTGTAAACCACTTCCCAGGCCGCAGCCCTTAGGTAAGAGCGCTCAGAGACAGAGTGTATACGAAAGAGTTACGTCGTGTTTTTATGCGCCCTTCAAACGAATAGAACGCAGAAGGGGTCGCGGTGGTCGACGTGGACGCGTAAACGCGAAACGAGCGAAAGAACACTCGTACACGATGATACAGAGGGGGAGAAAAGCTGGGACGCGAGACAAGACAACACCACGTGTGTTTCTGCACTGAATTTCAACTGAACAATTACCGTATTTTATGGACTATAAGACGCACTTTTTTCTTCAAAAAATTGCCTCCGAATTTCAGGTGCGTCTTATACTCGAGATAATATAAAAGTGTCCAGTGTTTTATTTAAAATTCTCGTCGGTCTTAAATATTGCCATATATTCGATGCCGCGGTAAACCTATCTCTATCTGGCAACATTGGATTCAACTGGCAGCAGCAGTGCACTGATGCGACGAACATGAGTTGCGGGGATTCACAAGCTTGCTAACACTGTTTCCCTCCCGCTTCGCCATCACACACCCAGAACATTGTCTGTCTAGCCTATGATGCGTCATTGCAGTCTACGGTGCCAGTGAACTTGAATTGAAGTGATTTGTGTTATCAGTCAGTTCAATAATATTTTTAGATTGGCTTTGCAATCTAATAATAAAAATGGTAAAAAAAAAATTTTTAATGCTAAAAATTATGGTGCGTCTTATAGTCTGTAAAATACGATATCAATCTTGTATTAACGTTTTGTCAATTAGTTTTACATCACCATAAGTTTTGTGGCATGTAATTCTCTCACGCAATGTGCAGAGGGATTTATACACCACTGTGGCGTAAGGTAAAACCAACATTCCATTGACTGCTTTCTATAGGAATTTAATCACATTTCCCCATGAGTTTGAGTTTGTATCACTTTTTTGGATTTATCTGCATATTTTGTTTCTCGTGTGACTTTTGTTTTATCCGTCTCATTTATTTATTTAGTATTGATCCGAATAGTTGGTGGATGTACATAAATGAGTACCTTCTTGCAAGTATACCCCATTTTGTATACATGCTTGTATATTTCCATTCATATCAGATTGTCATGTAATCTTATTATGTATGAATAAATAGAATTAAGAGCAAGTTTGTATTTTCTTTGTATACATTTCCTGTCAATTGTGTTCTGTTTTCATTTTCGGTTCCAAATGTGTAGTAAAATATTTGATTTATACATTGTGTTAACTATTCACAAATGTTAATTTTTGTAGGGAGAGTAATTTCAGCTAAGTACAATGAGAAATGAGGAGGGGTGGGTACAGTATCTAGAAGGGGCGGGGGAGGGGGAGGGAATCGGGAACTGCCACGTGCCCAGGCGGTTGCTTTTAGAACTAGGTTCGAAGAGTAGTTTACAGAAATTTCGTTTGGAGCGCTAAAACCAGAAATGCACCTTTAGCACGCGAGAGGGCGTTCTGGTATATAGTCTGTGATCTCGAGTCTCCTAGTAACCTCAATTGGTCTCTTAGCAACCGTGTTCTGAAGTGACTCCTGCATTTTAGATGTATTTCGGTATATATCAATATAATTTTCTGATTTAGGTCAGTTGCTGAATTGGGCATTGGCCCACATTGTTTAGTTGTGCTATAATTGTTTTTGTTCTTGATCTGCAATTTTAACTTTTTTTGTGGCTTCGGCCGTGGTGGGGCTTCCTCTGAGAGGCCATCTTGATTCATAATCGAAGAATCGCATCTTCAGGAATCAAGAGGAACAATAATTTAAGAAGTGTACACGACTTTCGGCTGAAGTGTGAGTGTTTTTCTGGTGTTCGAACTTTACTTAGCACGAGGAATCTTGAAATTATTAAATTGGAGCGTTTATGCCAGTCACGCGAAAAAACAAGAAATTGTGCAGGACGTGCACAAAACAAAGTAAGTCAGAAAACATCTACAAAACAGACCCACACACTGAAAACTATAATTAATAAGCATAAAGAAATAAAAGCCAGAGGAAACTACGGCGCGCTGATATAATGGAAGATTCTCAATCATACGCTAATTCACCCGGCTCTTCGCCAAGCTCAGTCTTGGCTCATGAAAATATAAGAGTTAACGGATTCTAATGAATCCATCAACATTGACGGGGTTACCTTCTCAAAACCTGGATGTGATTCTGTTAACATGGCACCTAACATTGGTGAATGTGTTCAGTCACGGCCACAAAAACCCAGTTTCATAGACATTCCAAACTTGCCTTCTGTTAGTGGTGAATTCCGTATTCCAAAGACGTTTTTTCGAATAAAATCAGATACACCCCCATCTGTAATAACCATATCAAACCTATTTAGTGTCCTTAAAACAGAAGACTGTAAACAAAGTGTACTCATTAAACAAAACAGCAAATCCAGGGCCGTCTACATCCATGCATGAGCCAATGCCGCCGGAACACACTGGTGCAAATGACAAGAGCTATCGTAAACAAAGACAAAATATTGGCCTAATATTCGTAGAGAATGTATTAGATGGTAGTGGCTTGTTAAATGAACTACAGAAGGTGTCTAGGCAGAAAATAACTGGAAGAAACACAAGGCAGCATCTTATCATATCTGCCAGTACAGTTGATCATCAAAACATTGTATCTCACCTTCAGCGATTGAAGTCTGCAGACAACGATGCATCGTTTTGTTTTCACAGAGCTACAACAGAACGCGGATATAAATTATTGATACGTGGACTCTCACCAAATCTCGACGCAAAACTGATTCAGTCTGAACTTGAAACATTAGGCTTCGAAATATTCCATGTTTCTGAATTATTACGTAAATAGGACAGCATCTTTGTTCATTTAGCACTTTACACAGTGGAGATGAATAAGAGCGACGTATGTGATTTCAAGAGAAAGGTTAGATATCTACTAAGTCATAAAGTTAACATCGAAGAAGTGAAGGACAAAGATAGGGTGCCTCACTGCAATCGGTGCCAGATGTAGGGTCATTCCAAGAACGGTTGTGTAAGACAGTCGGCTGCCCTGTATGTGCGGGACCACACACATTAGAAAATTGCAACCCAGGTCCAACAATTTCCCAATGTATTAACTGCTCACAAAACAACGTAGCAGCCTGGGGTTGTTTGACTAATAATTCTTCAGGGACAACGCTACCTCACCATCTTAACAATACATCCTCCCTCTCCATACATCCAACACCAACACATTTAATAAATTATGTTCCCATGACATACTGTATATTGTTCTATGCTCTTCTTCCATACACATTTCAACTCCAAATCCACTATTTTAACTTGACTCAGATCATCTTCCTCTTCTATATTTTCTTCACACGTCTTGTTACCACTTCTCTCATTCTCGCAAGAATTTTCATATCAATTGGTTTTACTTCCGCTCACGCCTTCCGCGCAAACTTCGAGAAATACCCACGGATCAGGAAATAACTTCCATAGAGAAAATAGACAAAACCATTGTGGACGCCACGTACTATCTAAAATCTGCTTTCTTCAAATACTCCACCCTCCTCTGGAAATCTCTGAGTATCCCTCCTCTGGAAATTAATTTATTAATACGTGATAAACGACGACTACTACGTCAATTCTATAGGACGAGAGATCAAGACATCAAACGACAGTTTCTGAAGACGAAACGGGAACTCAAAGATAAGCTTCAATCACACGAAAAGACCAAATGGATTGACCTAGTGCTGATGGCTAACAAGATAGGGTCACCCGAAATGTGAAAGTTAGTCAAACAATTCTCCTCCCCCGCAACGAAGCTTTCTGAGCTTATTATACCGACCACAAAAATATTGACTTACGATCCCTTGTCCAAATCAAAAATATTTGCAGAAATGCTTTACAATACATTTCAGCCTCTAACAATCCCAATATCTGCCTCTCATCTTCCCCCTCTCCTTATGATGACATTGACATCAAAACAACTATTGACGAAACATGGAACTATCTTCGACGTTTAAACACTCGAAAAGCTGCTGGCCCTGATGGGATTCTCGGCAGTCAACTATACTACTCTCCTAAGTATCTTTCTCATGTTCTTTCTAATGTTTTCAAATCTCGTATTTCTCTTTCCTACTTCTCATCTTCTTGGAAAATTGCGAAAATCATTCTTCTTCCCAAACAAAAACTGAAAATTTGCCAAAAACCATCGATCTATCAGCATTCTTTCAGCGCTTGGAAAGGTTTTTGAAAAAAATATTATTAGTAAATTAAATAAATTCCTTTTAGATAACAAAATTTTAAATAAAAACCAATTTGCCTTCAAAAAAGGCCTCAGCACAGGCTCTACGTCTCGCTCTCGAAATTACTCCTACTTTCAATTTCAAATGCCCTCTTCCAGCAATATGCTTTTATTTCAGTTTCGCATTTGATAAATTTAACCATCACCACCTCCTTCACAAAACGTTTTCTGCACTTCTTCTTTTCATAATCTTTTACGTAGTTTCTCATTAAATAGAAAATTCTTTGTCTGGTTTCAAGAAACGATATCACAAACATACAATATTAACGCTGGGGTCCCACAGGGCAGCATTTGGTCACCCATTCTGTTCTCCTTGTATATCAATGATATTACAAGTACGCCAATGACTACCCAGTACATTTATACCGACGATGTAGCAATTAATGTAAATCGAAAACGACTAAAAATACTTTACAAATATTACAAACGGCGAATGATAACTTAATAGACTGGACAAAACAAAATGGTATAACAATAAACACAAACAAATACCAATCCATAATTTTCACATGGAAGATCTCACTAATAGAATGACCTTTGACCGTGGACAATACACCAATACCATGGACGAAAACGTAAAATATCTGGGATTCATTTTCGACACAAGACTACTTTGGACACAACACTTAATAAATTCGGCAAAAAATTAACACAAAACAAATTGTTTTCTTCCTATTTTTAGAAACCCCAAACTTAAAACATGTAAAACTCTTGATGTACAACACTTGTATGCGTAGTGCGGCTCTTTATGGTTGCGAGGTATGGGCTTCTTCTCATCCCTCCAATCAGGATCCTCTCCAGATTGCAGAAAACCGCGCACTAAGGATTCTAACAAACTCGTCACGTTTTATAAGCAATTTAAAACTTCGACACGGACAAAATATTGTTTCATTTATGACTCTTATTCACTCGACAGCGAGAAACAGATTTACCAAATTATTCTCTGACCAACCATCCATATTCTTACGGTACAGACAATATGCAGAAAGGACAACCTTCACAATAAAACGAATGCCTACTGACGTACTTCAATTCGCATCCCCTTATCCACCATAACAACAGTTAATAGCAGATCCCATAATTTTGCAATGTACATCCGTTCCAAGAAGTAATTAGCTCATGTAAATTATTCAGTTATAGTCTTGAGTTAAAGTTTACAGAAATATGTCACAACATTAACAGAATTCACTAACTATTTTTGTGTCTTTATTTTTATGATGTATTTCCGTTTATTTAATTTTGTGTTTATTATTTTATGTATTTTGTGATTGTGTAATTTTTGTAATGTGTAAAACAAAATAAATGAGAAAAAGAGAAAACAACGATAGACCGCCCAATTCTAAAGAACTATAAATTTCAAATTATTCTTTTTATTTGGTTTACTTCTGAGTGACAAAACATCTCAAATTTTACGCTTCTCATATATTTTCCTTGAAAGCTTTTTGGCTAATCAAGGAAAAATAATTAATTCGAAAAAGAGAAATATATATATCTTCTCCACTGACAGGCTACGAGAACTTATGCGTAGATAGTGTGTTCGAAATTTCTGCAGTTGAACTGACCGACACCGGTATTGTTGTTTTGTGTATTTATAGACCTCCTCAATCAGATCTTGACATATTTTTTCGGAACTTCGAAAATGTTTTAGAACATATCGCACATAAATCTACTAAATCTATCGTTATATG
>NNCF01126330.1:516258-554920 GCA_002313205.1 Laupala kohalensis | reverse complement strand
TATATATATATATATATATATATATATCACGATTTCGCTTAGCGGGACAGCGCTGCTTACAACCCTACCCTCGACCGAACTAGGTGAGGTTTTCAACTGGGGTTTCCCTCACCAACTCCTGGCAAATGTCGGTTCGGTATAATATGTTCCCTGGCAACCCAACATCTCTCCTTCCCAAAATCCTCACTCGAGTCACGGTTAGCGGGTCAAATGACCCGAACCTCGTCAAAAGACATGTAATAAATAATCTTTACAATTCGAAAACTTAGGGTTGATTTTAGCGTAGTAATATTACAAGATTTCTGCTATAACATTGCGAATGACGTCACGATCGCACGTTGTATGAATACCCTAAAAAGTAAGAAATAAGGATGTTTTGTGTGTTAACACATTTGGTATTGCACAATTCTCTTGACTCGTTAGGTCATGTTTTAAATGTTCTCTGGTTTGTCGTCGTTATATTTTGAGTAATACCTTTTAACATTCCCCAATAACTTGGACTAGTAATAAAGTAGTAGGTTTTCAAGCTTTACAGCTATTGAAACAATGCGACCGTTCAACAAATATCGTCAACTTAATGGTGTGTTTAGAAATAAATGGGACAGGAAACTGACTGGCGTAATGAGTAAAATCCATATTGGATATACGACTTCCAAGAAAGTCGTTTTGAAAAGTATTAAATTCTTTAATTGCATAAGCACCACAGATGATGGGTGCAGAGGACAGCTTGGCTGTAATATTTACAGCTAATAAATGTCAAACTCAGTCAAACGAACATCTTTTAGGTGTATATGGCGAAAGATTTAATTAAGTCTTCATATGCAGTATTTATTAGACGCAGAGAGGAAAATTAAAATTTATTTCAAGGACTATCCCATTAAGATGTAATTCGAAACAAGAACTTGAAGGTAATTTAATTATGCATTACCATCTTAAGAAGCGTCATGTTAAATTGCAAAGTGCGTAATTAAGTAGGTTTGATGTTTACAAATGTTCATTTCCTTTTCTTATGAGGAATTTCATTAGATGCATAACGATATATACAGACAATATTTTAAAAAATGTGTAAAATATCTAATAGAAGAATTTTGATATTTATTTATTTTATTAATTAATAAATTTCCTGAATTGTTTCAAGATATAATTTTTTACTGAAAGGACTTTCACACGTCTTACAAAAATACTACGAGGGAAAACATAAAAACTGGGTGCACGCCACATATGTAAGTAGCACAAGTTACTCTGAAGCAAAATAATTATTTTTTGACACACACAAAATGGAGTTTTATGTTACGAAACATGTTATCATTAACTACTTTTAAATAAACATCTGCTTACATTACTCACGCCTACAATCATAATTAAACAGAAATTATTCTTCCGACTTATTTTCGCAGACAAATTTGTATTATACTCGTATATAAAGATGTTTCAGCATTTGATTACATACATATGTAATTACAGCATTTTTGTTTATACACTACGTTCACCTGACGATGGTAGCAATGCACTGCTGAAACGTCGAGATATATAATAAAAATTTGTCTACAAAAAAGGTTGGAAGAATAATTTCTCTTTAAATACCTACTGAATCCGAACATTGATGATAGGGGAAAAATTGCAATATTTCTCGCTACAATGTTTCTATCCAAAGACTTTAAATAATTAATAAGTATTTTTAGGGTAAATATTTATCAGTACATTTTCAAAAAAAAAAAAAAAAGGAAAAAAAGGACGAGGTTAAGCATGTTAAAAATTTCATCTAAGTACGACGTATTTAGCTACACATTAGTTGTTGCTTATGTCGCCTTGTCTGTACAATTCCAATTTAAATGCAGTAACAGAATTGCTTGATCCCGCAACCCTTTTCTACTGGACAATAATATTCTTCCGTAACTAGTTATACAATTAACGTTTAGTGTAATAGCAATTAATTATAGGAGTATCTGTTAAACAGTGGAAAGTTGACAGAAAGGTGTAAAAACATCTTCTTTTTATACATATAAAATTGAGGGTCCGTACGTTTTACCAAAACGTGGAAAATATTACCATTAGCTATCACAATTATATCACACATAATGACACACAGTTTTCGGTGTAAGGGAGATATCCACGCTTGGATCCAGAAATAGACAAAGACGTTTGGGGGAGAAATCCAACTAGCTTAATGAAGTGAGACGAGTCAGCAATGAAATAAAACGAACAATAAAATATAATTTGAAAATCAAGAAGAGCTAATAAAAGTTGGTTTCATAACAAATTTCTGGAATATTTGTGATTAATTAATGATGTTTTATTAACATCGAAAAATTGTTTATGTAAGGCAAATTCTAGATTTAAAATAAAAAAGTGGTGCTCGAATATCGAGTACTTAGACCTGCTAGTAATCACAATAGTTCATTGTTAAAAAGATATAGTCATATAGTCAGAACTGAAGGTATGTTCTGCCAACAAGTTAGGAATATCGTAGTGCAGTTTACCTGGTCATGAAAACCAAGAAGTCTCCAAGTTACGAATGTTTCATCATTTTAAGTCATGGATATTTAAAAACAAAAAAATCAATAAATACATTTAAAAAATCTTTACGTGATCACAACCATTGAAAACGCGGACTAAGCATCGATATAAGATTCTTTTATTGAATGACACAGTCGACACAGGTATTCATGAGAAAGAAAACGAAACCTTATATCATTTGAAAAATATTTGAAGTGCACCGAATAGATCGTATGACTTCAATGGCATCAATACGCCAAATGTTTTTCGCAAAATATTGAACTCTTGAAAATGATTTACAATCCGGAAAGAATAATACTCTTTGAGTCGCCCGGGATATTGAACCACCTTCTGTTGCGCAGAAATCTACATAGTGAGGTGTCTTCCATAATTTACGACACCTCGTACGGGTCTGTGGGAACTGTGTATACACAATGGGCGTCCATGCACCCACCCCCTTCACAGACTGACTTCCCCGGTCACTGCCTCCGAATCCACACAAAAGGGTTTTCTCTTGTCAAGGAACCCAGTGATCGCGATTTTATGACTGACTTCGAACCGGAAACATTATTAGTCTCAGTACGACCAAAATGAAGCGAGACTGCGACCACAGTGTGGGCAGAGGTCGTTGGCTCAAAAGACGACATGTCGAGATGTTTTACAACAGTTGTCGTGCTGGCGAGTTCACACACCGGCGGGGGGGATTCATCAACTCTCTTTGGGAACTGTCTGTGGTCACCGACGCACCGCAAATGGAAGAGACTTCTCTTTCTCTGGGATGGCGATTGTGCGGAGAGATGGGGAAAGAACAGAGCGGGTCAATACACTAGGTTCAGAAATTCCCGAGGCAAGCCGATTGTGTCCTGTTGTGGGGCGGTTATGAAAGTTGGGCTCCGTTCTTTGTTGAGCGGGGGAAGTTTTCTGTGAGGGGAGGATATTCAGGGGGTGAGAGCGAGGTTGGAAAGTCACTGACCGCTAGTCTTTAGCCTTTCCGGTTCAAGGGAAGAACTTCGAAAGAGTATTGACCGGTATAGATGATACTCGTCCTATGACGAAACAATAAATAATTGTATACAACCAGATTAAGCAAATAACAGATTTGTATTAAAACATGTCACAAGTAGACATGAATCCTTAAAAACACACGATACACATTAAAATATTAAAATGTATACACATCGTTTCCGTACTACTTATGTTCCATCTTCAGATGTGCTCAATCAGTGGAAAGTATCTCAAATGAAATATCAAGAAAAATAGTGGAGGGAAGAGTACAAAGAGTAAACACAAATAAAACATGAACCTGAAAAAATATTTACATATAAGATAGTAGAAACTAAGACATGTTCGAGAATTATATAAAAAGCAATATTAAATAATAATATCATACATTTCTGGTAGTTTACAATTGTCAATTTGCAAATTGAGCGTTTATTTACTGCTTCTTATATATAACATCTCAAATATGTCCATTTTATTATAATCGTAGTTCTCTTCTATACATAGTACATCACATTGAAGTTCATGAATGTGGTCAAGACGGTGATAGGAGATCTAGGGGAGAAAGAAATGATCGTTACCATAAATATTGGATAAGTTCCTTAATTCTGGGTTTTAATAATCTTTTAGTCTGTCCAATATATTTGTATTCACAATCTTTACAACTTATTTGATTAACTATATTCGTTGATTCACTGGTTTCAATCTTATCCTTGCCTCTATTAATAAAATTCTTATTAATAAAATTGGCCCGGGTTTTTCTCCGGTTTTCCTTCGGGTAGAGGCGGATTTATCATACAGGTTCTCTAGGCTTTGTCTAGGGGCGGGTCTATTGTAACAATAAATCGTGAATTTAGTGTTATTTCAATTTTTAAGCACTATACTCAGAATAATCTATAGTTCGATAATAACTTACATGTAATTTTTTGCTTAAAATTACAAACATATTGACATTCTATTAGTATTATAACTCGCAGCTAACTTTTTATCTTATCTAGGAATTTTTGCTGAATTTTTTGAATCCGCCTCTGCCTTAGGGCCCTTGATCGGAATTGATGGGATGGTCCCTTGCTTGCTTCCGGAGAGTAAATTAGTTTTTTTTCCCCTCCACGTGGTCATACGCAGTTTGTACTGTTTTTTGACAATAAATTTATTATTTATTATTATTACAGTAAGTTTTTAAAATGTCTGCTTAATCTAGTCGGATACAATTATTTATTACTAATTTGCAGACGAGATGGAGAACCTATAGATGAAACACCAACTGCCCTCATGAACATGTATATATTTCTTCCGTGAACGATACGTAATAACTGCAGCCGGATGACAATGGTGACGAACCGGAAATAAAACCTGGAAGCAGGACACCCGAGTTCGATTCCCGGTTCGTCGCTATTGTCATCCGGCTGCAGTTATTTGCCCTCTTTAAAATTCTTACTCCAAATCTTGATTACAAAACAAACGTTACTAAGTTGTTATCCATAAATCAAAACATTCCCATTATATCTGGTACAGCTATTTAAAAAAATATGTACAAGTTTTTTGTACCTGATAGAAATCTGTATGAAGTGTAAAACTTGTGTATGTTTCAATATGTTGTTAGATTTTTAGGTGATATTATGATTATATTAATTACTTATTTGCCAGTTGATAGGAGTGAACTGGCATTATAATCATAGGTATGAAACTGCTTGTGAAAAACCACAGTTTCTTCATCTGACGTTAAAGTAGGTTATATAATCTATTGTTCTGAAGTGATACAATCACATGGGAATAATACCCAAAATTTATCTTGACATGAATTTTTGAATCGTGAAATGTTCTCGAAAACTCGAGACCTAATTCTTGGATGTTAGCAATTCTTTCCGTTTTTAAGGATGTGTTCTATATACTCTTATTAGAGAGATAAAGCATGCTACTTTAAATCCTATCTCGATAGTCTATGAAAATATATGTATTTGAAAATAGACGTAAAGGTCATTTATAGCTACAACAATCGAAATATGTAATACAAATTTAAGTACAATTTTGTTACAACCTTCATAAACATTAGACAAAGTATATTTATGATTCATTTATAGGCGCTCAAAAAGTTGCATGGAAAAGTCCCTAGTTTACTAAATACCCAATTCCTAAATAAACGTAGCTCATTATGGATGTTTACCGAAGAGGCTCATGTTCCACATAACAAATTATCTAGCAGTATACAAACGGTTAGAGATATGTGTGTATTTGTACCGTATACAAATTCATAATTGCTGTTTGCGCTCCCAGTCGTCCAAATTGTCCACCATTTCTGCGGGGAAGTTACACATTAATTCGCTTCAACAAACTCTTAGTTACTTAGCCTGGAACATACAGATTTTCTTTGTTATCTATATTTCCAAGAAATAAAAATTTTATGTGACAAGAATTAATTTGAAAATTAAGATTACAAATATTATTACACAAATGAATATATTCCTTTTTACTCAAATCATAGCAAGATCTCAATTTTCTTGCATGTGACACATTTTGCTGCACTGTGTTCGAGTTAAAGAATATGTAGAGAGAGATGGTGGAAATGTTTGGTGGTTTTTCAAAATTTTTGTCTTTCCATATTTCTATACAGTACTTCGTAAAATTTTCAAGACAATGTCATTCGGGGATTCTGACATATCCGAAATTAAATTAATAGAAATCGATGACTTACCAATTTAATTTAATGTCAAATAATTTGTTTGCTCCATAAGGGCAAAAAATATTAATGTCACTGAATAGGGAATGGTTCAAACTATCATTTGAAACACATTTGGGAGTACTGAAGTCTAGTGTCTCTGAAGGGTATTATTTGACCTAAAGCAAGTGAAGTAACGGGAACTCAGCTAGTAGTTTAATATTTCTCATAGTAGATACGTTGCTCTCTTTGCGCTAACTGTTTAGCGATCCCATGAAACATGTTCATAATTTTCATTTCCCATTCCATAGAACGTGTATGCGTGTGCTGAAGGTAGTTGGAGGAAGTTCCCAGGACCCTGCCGCTCGCACAAGAATAGTGTCGTTGTTCATCGCCAACCGCGCTGCCGCTTTTGCTATCGCTGCCACCACAGAAAAAACAAGGCGTCGACATCTCAAGCCAACACTTACGAATTCTGGTCACGCGACTTCTCCCTCACGCAATTGACGATCTCGAGACTACGTCGAAAAGCTCGGATTTTGCCGTGCCCGCCACCCACTCGCATACCCGCCGCGGCGCAGCTACTGATATAGAAGCGGGTGGCGGCGGAGGCTATGCTTCTGGAGATTGTTGTTGGAGTAGCTGAGGGAGAAATGGGGAGAATGACGATGAAGATGGGTAAGATTTTAGAAAAATCTTCCCTTTCTTGAGGGGCATAGCTGGGTATTGACAGAGCTTCGTTCTCTTGAAATTCTCCCCTCAAATTCTCCTAGGGAATATTTTTAAACGTAAAGATTTTATATAGATTACGTCATAATGTTCATAATTAAAAATAAATATTTTTATTTGATTTTTCAGCAATGGGAGGGGGGTGCTCCAATCTTAAATTCTATAAATAATGTCGTGGACTGTTTTCTCTCTCCCATGAAGAAAAAGAACACGATTTCCCTGAATTATTTCAGAAAAATACGAACTCTTGATCATATTCGAGATCCAAATTGTTTGTGTTCGGTTCCTCCTCCTTTCTCACCAAAACACAACTAGCAAACCAGGAAAAAGCGAATCTACAAATCGAGAAAACTAACAAAAACTTCTAAGTCGATAGTGAGGAAAAAAGGAATAGGAAAATTATGAATTCGTCTGGATGTACTGTATTTATCCCCTAAATCACATAACTCCATAAGCCAACCGTTTGAGACTTAAAGAGTTTCCAGTATTCTATCAGGTATAGTAAATATAGTGATGCAAACTTTGTGCAGATTTATGTAAACGTGGTCATTTGAAGAAAATTCTCCACTATCCTGTATTTTTGTGAACTGGAAGAAGAGTTTTTCGTGTGTAATTTTCAAGGACCTCGAAGATTGAAATGTAATATAATATGTTCAGTACGACGGTAAGAATGTTATGAAACTTCGTGCATCTTTATCTACCGAATTAGACCCTCTGTATACTGGTTTTGAATTTGAAATTTACGTCATGTTATTGAAATATAAGTTACCATTATCCGGAATATACCTATAATGTACAAGTACTTAAAAACAACTTCTACAAATTCAAGAGGAAAAAGCAGATGCTTATGATCCAAGTACGGTTATTTCCGGGAGAATATACATTTCCAAAATACCACACATTAATTTGTCGCAAAGTGTTTTTGTAGCTGAGCAATTAGCGACTGAGACGTAAAATATATTAATTTCCAATAAAACTTTGTCTCATGCAGAAGATTAAATACATAAAAAGGAATCATAACAGGAAATTATGGATTTTATTCAATTTACACTACATTATACATTTGGGTGCTATAAAACTCATGTTTACCATTAATTAAATTATACTTGAGACGTTTTTTACCGCTCGTAAATGTGATATCGCGCAAAATCCTTAATACTTTGAGAATTACAAGCGTCCCAATATATACAAAAACGAATAATCATCCATGATTTTCCAGTTTTTTTTCTTTTCCTATATGTATTATTATTCACACCAGCGACCATATAAAATCCACAACTCAAAAAAGCTAAAAAGAGATTTACTTGTATGGAGAACATTGGAGGCAAATAAAACGGCAATTTTGTAATAAATTGTTTTATAAACGTGATATAATGGAAGAAATTACATCATCAATGACTTAACTCGAAAAAAAAAATACTTTTACGGTAAATAGCCTATTTATTCTGCTATTTCTCTAGAATGTATCATGTCCGGTAAATTTAAACTTCGGTACATAAATTCAAGTTTTAATTCCGTCTGTAGAATATTATTTCTTGAATAAAACGACCTTATTACACAGACTTATTGCATATCTTAGTAATTTGGTATCCATTCCTTTTTATCAATGTTATCCTTGTTTTCTTTGTGTATACCTTTTGATATTCTGTTCTTATATATACTGTTAATGCTTNATATATATATATATATATATATATATATATATATATATATATATATATATATATATGCCAATAATTGGCAAAAGGTATATATATTTTATCCTTTTTTGTACTTTTGCAATTCCGTTGCTTCTTTGCCTTATGTATTGTTGATGTCTCTGTGCCTTATTATTTTGTGTATGAACCTTGTATTATATGATTTTGATTTGTGTAAGCTCTTTGCTTTTCCCACTGTAAGACCGTTAACGTGTTCGTTTTCTCATTGTTTTTCATTACTTACCTGACGATGACCCACAGTGGGGATCGAAACGTTGTATAGTCTCCTTAATAGTTAATATATAAGTCATATTTAAGAGTCTGTCTAGTTGAATTTGTCATTTATACAAATCTTCAGATTTATTCCAAGCTTGTTGAAATTTGGCACATTTAACCTACAAAAAGAAAGAATAATCACTGTTGTTGTGAAATTTTCCCATTTCCCATCCCCAATGCATAATATTTGTACTTCTTGCTGAATATTTGCAAACTTGAAATTTAAAGTAATATTAAACAACCTTGACGAAAATAACTATTTACATCAATGTTCTTTTGCTGACCGTTGGTTTCCCGTGGTTCCCAACGGTGCTCATTTAATCGATAGTTGCAGTATACTTAAAAGATATTTTAAAACTAAATAAAACAATATTAAAAAAAGCACGAAAGGATGCTAAAAAATACTATTACGATACAAATCACACGTAAATAACATTACAATCATTTTAAGTTCGAAACAAAGATTTCCAAAATTAAAACTGCAACTATCCAGTCAATGATAGTGAATACGAGGGCATTGTATGTACAGTCCACGGCTCTACTTAAGGAGCATTTTAAATGCGTACAGGCAAAAAAACCTCGCAACACATTTGTACATAAATAATATTTTTTTGTAAATAAAGCGCCCTTTTGAAATTGAAAATCTATTTTTTAAACACATTCCTCTA
The DNA here is from genome assembly GCA_002313205.1 of Laupala kohalensis. Taxonomy (NCBI): domain Eukaryota; kingdom Metazoa; phylum Arthropoda; class Insecta; order Orthoptera; family Trigonidiidae; genus Laupala; species Laupala kohalensis. The sequence continues at coordinate 545,399 of NNCF01126330.1, read as the reverse complement.
ACTCTGTTTCAACCCTTAAAGCAAAATTTAAAGGTCTTTGTGAATTCGTTGCACGGACGTGACGCTACACTGTGGAGTGGTGAACAATTAAAAATTTTGAACTACCTTACGGAATTATTTCTGACATTGATTTACCAACAGTTAATTATGAGGAGGAAATAAACTTATGTGTACAATTAGTGCACTTATTACACAGTTACGTTATCAGGAACTATGTTCCTGATCATAGTAAATCAGTAAACCAGGAAGAGTAAAGTAATTGTGTGCCTACATTTTGTAAAGATTGAGTTGTTTCCGGAACACAGAACGATAAAGAAACTCTCCTGACGGAGCAATGAAGTTACATAAGGCGCTGCAGTCAGAGGTTAGGGGAGAAAGGAGATCTGATAAAACCATGAATAGGGAAGATAATTCTCAAGGATTGTCTGATAGGTTGTGAGGAAGAGAAGTAAGCTATATAATATGGAGAAGAGACTGCATGATAAGCACGTACGTAAATATTATACAAAACGGAGGTATAGGAATATGGAGGAAAATTGGGCCTAATAAGGGTGGGGGTTGATATTGTTGATAAAATTTGCAATAGTAAGACTTTTTTGTGTATGTTTATACTACGTATTGAGTTGTAAGCATTGGTAGACATTATGCGCATCATATTACATATTGAGAACCCTTAAAGCTTTATTTAAAAATTTTCCTCGAAAATTAAAATAAATCTATTTTTTAAAATTTGACTAGGATATACTATGGATATAAATTCAGGTAACTAGAATACTGTTTCAGCAACCTTCAATATTTTAAACCCGTCTTGACTTAGAAAAGAAAATACGAAAAACAAAAGTTCAAGAAAATCGGGATATTTGAGTAATCATGACTTACGAGTTTCATAATTCAACTCTCTTCATCTCGTCACGTAAGTTGAGAAACATCTCCAAAGCACAATTTCCGTTCTTTTAGTTCGCCACTACAAGCGTGATGCTCCAGACGGCAAACCTCCCTATTCTCATTCTCTTTCCACCCTTTTCTGTAAAGCTCGAGTCTGAGGCAGCACCCGCATCCGAGGGTGGGCAGGAGAGGCGCGGTTGGGGCGTTACACCGATAACAACGCAAAAGAAGACGGACGCACCGCGGCGGCGGTGGCACGCGGTCCCCTACTTCATCTCCTCTCCACATCCTTTTTCCTCCGTCATCCACCGCGTTACCACCACCATCTTCGTCCCAACTTCAGCCTCCTGTTTTCCGTCACCACTGCCTGCTTGTTGTGGCTCACAAAAGGATGACAGCTGATCTAATCGCTTTATGAAGCCATTGTCTCCGTCTAATTACCAATACCCGCGGCGATGCCACCGTCGTCATTGCCGTGGTACCACTGTGTGGATCTACGAGGCGCGGGTGGATGTGGTGTATTGAAAAGCATGGTGGCGGAAGGATACATTAAAGCTCGCTGAATTGAAGGGGAAGATCCGCAGTTGGTTTATGATGTATGTAAGGAGATAATTTAGCAGATGAAATAGCACTCAAAGCAGAAATAGATTTTTGGGTCGCCTTGAAATATTTGTGAACCTTGTTTAAACTTGTTTCATACATTAGCAAATTTAGTTTCTATAAAGACAAAAGAGACGTTTCATTTTAAACTTTTTATTTAATATCTCACTGACAGTAAATATGAGATAAAATTATTTATGTATTTCTTATCAAGTATTATTTAGAGTATATGTTTGTTTATCCGGACAACATTTATCCGGATTCAAGTTAATCCGATTCACTTGTTTTGTACAAATGTACGTTTTTGCTCCCGAACGAAAAGTTTTTAAGAAGGTCGTTTGCAGTTTTTAAGAACACAGACTCGTTGACTGAGATGCATTTAATATATTCATGTTGCTTTTCAGTTTGTGTCATATTATCCGGAATATAGGCTGAACGGATCGTTTTTAGTCCGAATAAGTGCGGATAAACGAGATTTTCTGGAAAGTGAAAATATAAATTTTAGGCAATGGCACTCATTACATCCTGTACGCTACAAAACTGTTTTCACAATATATCATGCTTCGAATGTCTTAGCGCATGAACTTGGGCTAGGATATATGGCGTAGACTTCTTCCGATTTTTTGACGAATGAGATTTGAAGAGTATTTATTTATTTATTTATTTATTTATTTATTTAATGACTTTGTGATGTGGCGAGATTCAGTTCATCATGTTTGCAGTTCCACCAACTTTTGAACGTTTGAAGCCAATATGTATGTGAAATGACGTGTTTTAAAAATGCATGGAAATATCTCCAATTGAGGTACACCAAATGAAACAGTGACTGAGAAGGTGATGGCAGTTATTGATTTAATACTTCAAATGTTTTACTTACATATGATAAAATTACATTTTATAAGTTCTTGGAGAATAAACTCTCCAATTTAAGTAAAACAAAACATTCCCGTCCTTTCATATCATGTACCTGGAACACCCAACAAGCTTCAGCATTCTCAGTACATCTCCCGCAATGTGTACCTAATATATTCTATTTTACTCTTTTTATTAATTATAGAATTTCTAAATGGGAAATGTAGCATGCTAGTGCTATTGCAACAACCATATGAAATAAGATATTGAAGTGAAAAGGTACAAATTCTCTCTGGCCTGTAATTGTACTCGAAGTGACTCAGCGGCAAGCAAACATGGTAGCCCTGAGCTACAAGACAGGCAGTTTCACTCTCACTTAGAGAGAATATTAACTCGAAAGGTTTGAGTGACATATTCTAATTTATTATTGCGAAAAATGTTACATTCTATTCATGCAGTAGTAAAAGGGAGCTTAACTAGTTCTCAGAGAGCTAAATCGACTCGAAGAAATTGAGAGTGAACTTAGGAAATCCTAGTCAGCAACCCAAGTCATTTTTTAATTCATGAAAATAATACTGGAAAATTTTCTTTTAGATTTCAGAAACATTGAAACTATTTGGGATATTCGTTGGGGAAATTACGGATCTATTTTTATTTAATTTAACTTTTGCCGTTATATCTCGACATTTTAACATATTCTTCTCTCAACGGCTGAATGTTATGCAACAGCAGAGATTCCCTTTACAATAAGCTAAGATAACATACATGTCCAAAGCAGAGTTCGTTGCTACAGCAGCTGCATGCCTTCGGAAGTTATAATAACGAAACTCTCTTCGAAATTCTCCTTTTACCTAGAAACTTGAAGTAATCCAGGAATTCTGGTTTGTTTCGTAACATTGATGTCATCCATATGAGCCAGGAATAAGAGACTATCGACTGTTGTCTCAAACTTCCGCTGCTCTGCACTGCGCTTTACTTCGTAGTCGCAGCGAACGAGAGCTTTTCTTCTTCTTCCGGGGATTTCCCTGCTCTGTCCTCTTCAATGGCTCCGCTTCTTCCAGAAGCGCCTTGTTCCCAAGCACCAAAGCCTCCAGCGCTTGCCGCAGATGCGGACCGCTTAATTACCCAATCTGTTCGCGACAAATGAAGAGCACCAAGAGACGGCCACATTGCGGCACGGGTGGTCTTCAAGCTGCGACAAGCCCGCAGTCGAGGGCAAATCTACGAGGAAACTGAGCAATGTCGTAGATTATTTACTGAATATAATAGATTTCAAGATATCTTTATCATCTGAATTGTATTTAGCGACAGAACTGCTGTTTCACAGTCCTCACAATGAAAGAAAAGTATCGATATGTAAGCAATGGAGCGAAAGCGCGGTGTAGTTATGTCTATATGTCTGTAGCGAGGGGTGTCCTAGCAAAGCTACACCCATTCCAGACAGCGTGCCACGGCACACCCGTGGAAAAGCTACCTTCAGGAGGTGTCCTTTCGGCCAAAGGTTAGTAGATCAAGCCCTTTGTCCGTCACAGTTGGCATATCAATTACTGCCGGTTCTTCAAAACGACTGATGTAGGCGGCAGCAGCCGAACGTAAACTATGATTCTTTTGACACGAATACAATGTCCACAATCTACAGCAAGAGGAAGTGTCGGCAATTCTGGCATTGGTTTCTCGACTTTCACATGGTCTTTTACTCCTCCTTCATTCCTTTTCTTTCCCTGTATTAGTGTCTTCGCTCCCACCATACCGCGGTAGGGCATGGGTTCAAACTCTGCTTGGTGAAACTAGGTGAGGTTTTTAGCTGGGTTTTCCCTCTCGTACTCCAGAGAAATATACCATGAGATCCCCTGAAACCCAAAATCTCTCCTCCCCAATTTCCTCATCCAAGTCACGTTCAGGTGGAAGAACCGATTTCTTGTCCTGAACCTTGGCATAAGACATGAAAAAAATAACAAAATAAATAAATATGTTTAAATATATGGCAGAACAAGTTCTCTGTTCCATGACAACATAAACAGTTATTTTATGTCATAAATCGTCCTATAAAAACAATGTTTTAAATGGTTCTTCGTAGTTTTATATACTTCGAAATTGATTCTGTTCTTTGACGTTAATAGTATATTTTGATTAAAAGAAGTCAAAAATAAAGTAAACTACACTGTAATAATAAATTATAAACAGAGTTTTTCAAATAATTATTTGAGGTTGAATAAACTAAAAATCTATTAAAATAGATATGCCTATTTCCGGTTTCAAATTTTTCAGTATTTACTTCACGAATGAAAAAGCATGTAAATTTGTAAAAATGCATAAANGGGGGGGGGGGGGGGTGTCCGAAATTCCGTTAGTTAATTAATATCATATATTTAGCAAGCTAAATTTTTTAAAGACATAAAAAATACACATCAATAATATTTTCGTGAGAAGTCTGGACCCACTCCGAAATAAGTTTCCGATTACGAATCTCACCAACGACGATCAATAATCTTCACAATTTCTGTCTCCCATCTTAAGAATTATGAATTGAATCCACTTTATCCATCGGATTCAACCTCACCCCCCGCTTAACTTATCTCCGTCTTGATCGAAGGGCGATGACTCCTGTGATTCAGAGATCGGTGGAGATGCTGTCAGGGACAAGGAGTCGTCCCGACCCGTCGCGTTGGTGCTACAGCGCCGCGATCTCAGGTGTCTGTCAACTAAATAGGTTAGCCGCCTGCCCGCCTTTGTATTATGGATGTTGCTTGGACGTGCCCGCATTCTTTACGACATTCTCTATTGATTCTCGGAGCTTCTGCTCGCCTGTGTCTCTGATGCAAGCGCCCCTCGCGGTTGGTTGTGGAGAGACATTGCTTCGGTTTAAAGACATCGACGGTTATTGGTGAATTCAATTAGTATAATATCTATTAAAATCTATTATAAAAATAAATTATAGTATCATACAGTACTAGCTGAGTTCCCATGACTTCACCCTCATCAGATTTTGAATTTATGAGTAAATAATCGTTCTTGAATCTCATTGAAAATGTTCATCATATTCAATTGTCGAAACAATTGTGAATCAACCTATCCATGGTAAATAAAACCAAGAACACATTTAGAAACAGGCTAGTCAACAACAATGCGTGCCCATTATTATTAAGCGAAAACCATGACCATAAAAAAAGACAGTTCGCAATATGTTCGCTGATAATCTATATAATTGTCAATTAAAAACTTGGTATATGTTTTAGCAATCTTTATTATGTACCATAATTGAAGCTAAATCTATTTCGCTGACGTAGTCGTCATCTTCAGGCTAAGAATAGAAACTAAAACTAAATTGGTAGTAATAGTAATAAAAATATAATAATATGAATAATAGACATTGAATTGGCGAGCCCTAAATCCCCATCAAAAAATAATACACAAAGTACAAATATACAATTTTTTTATATTTATTCCTACCAAATTTCGTTTCCTTTTTTCCCCCTTTATTTGAAGATGCTATGTCAGCGAAATAGCTTTCACTTCTTTTCTTGTAAGTAATAATAATTGGTGAAACTATATCAAGTTTTTAATTTATTTATAATGCCAATCAATTACCATCAACATGCATATAAACAAAATAATCTGTGTTTCTTATTGTTAGTTTGTTTCCGGGTGCAGAAATATGAATTTTCGTTGTTTGTTATCACAGTATGATTATGTAGTATTATACGTTATGCAAATATATCAATAGTAGTACACACACGCTCATGTAAATGATTTTCATATGTAAAGCCCATGATGTGACTTGGGAACACTTTCGGTACATAAAAATGAATTAAAAATATGAGGAATACTTTTCTTCTTTTTAAAATATTTCTCTTGAAAATTTTCACGTCAGATCATACTACTTTTGAGAATTTAAATTACATATTACTCCGTACTTACTTTAAACATTTGGCCATAATACCTTCAGTTACAATCCGAGTCCATCTAAAGCGAAAGTCCTCTTAAACTTGTCGAAATAGTGGGCACTTATATATTCGTAAAAAGCTGTAAAACATTAAATATTTTGTTCATTTCTTCATTATAATTTATACAATTAAAGCAATGTATTATTTTTATTGGAGATTATTGTTATTGATACTTAAACTTCAGTTAGTACATTGTTTAAAAAAATAATTTCCATGAGATAATGTGCATGTTACTTATATATGCTAACATATACATATATAGTTAGTGATTGTCAAATTCGCATTAGAGTTCATAATATTTTTTTCGAAAACGTAAATTCAAATCCTCCCTCTTCATTTCCCCAAATCCTTCGAATAGATACTGGGTGTAACCCGGTTCACTATTAAATTCATATTTTAAAAGTAAAAATTTAGAATTCTATTTCTTACGATATACCTCACGCCTATAGTGGTTGTATAATGATGAAAGCGAGTTCTTTTAATTATTTTCTATTTGTTTAAAGTGTAATAAATTTTGTGTTTATTTTTCTATCTTGGTATCATCATTTTATTTTAGAAAATAACAGAAGAAATGCCCCAGATTTTTGATCAATCATTCTTTCTCGGCTTCTCGCAGCTTGAGTTTTTTCACCACACTACAGCGTTGAGACTTCTTTTAGTCTCTGAAGTCGATCTACGGAGGAGAAACAAGACCTCCATCCATTGGAGTTATGTTTGCCGACCTCTCAGATATAAGTGCGCTCTTCTCGATGTAGTCATATGCACTGGGAGAGATCCGAAGTCTATACAAGCTACTACAATGACACTGAATCCTCGTCCATTCCGAAGAAAAGAGACTTGTATCTTGTGTTTGTGCTGTTCTTTACTGCGAGAAAACTGTGAGAGCACTCTAGCATCTTCTAAATCTAATAGTGTGCGCGTCAAGAATGTCCGTCGGTTTAAACCTCATTCACTATAAAATAGAAGTAGCTTGTAGTCGTGCCAATCTTTTATTTGGCTATTTCTGTACGACGGGTGAAGTAATTTGGTCCATATTATGTGAACACAAAGAAATAAAGAGATCCAATTGAGGGAGTGGAACTAACCCCTCGACTTATTCTCTTTGTTTTATACATATGGAACAACAACTCAGATAAAACATTTTGTAATGATTTAAACGATCTAAGGATATAATTTCAGTGATTTTTAATTTGGATGACAGTCAATTTATTTTTTTAATTACAATTTAATTATTTGTGGTTGTATTATACGACCTTATGATGGACTACACAATATTTATATCATAGTTTTCAGCTCGAAACGTTACAAGGTTTAAGAAACGTACGTAGTAGATTTATACGTAGTTACTTTCATCACCAACCAAACAGAGGAAAATACTAACATAACGAATCTAATCAAAATTTAATTTGAAAATCGAGTATTATATACATGGTAAATCTGTTGACGCATTGATTGATGAAAAATTAAATATTTCATTTCACTTTTTTCTTTATTTTTGTTCTGAAGAACACAAATTTACATTCACGAAACTAGGTCGGCTAGATTTTTGATCCACATAGAAGTATCATTACCTTCACCTTTGAATACAGGAATTACTATTAAGGCTTACTGTTCGTTGAAAAATGTATTATTTGTGCCTAAAGTGGTAACACATTTTTGGAAAATCAAAAATTATTCTCCTTTTATTCTTCTATCTTCCAATCGCAACATTAACATTTTCCATTTTTACCCATATTTTTCTTAAATCATAATCACCTTCTTATCATATATTAATTGTTAACAAACAAAAATTCTCTTTCAATAGCACGTCGCTAGCGCATATGGAATTAAAATAATCATTCATATTTTCCTAAAAACAATAATTTTACATAAAGTGTTATTTGCCTCATGCAGTATTACTATAGTACCCTCCACCCTTCTACGATACCATTTACCCCCTCCCAACAATTACGTAGCTAGTCCTACATACCCTGACCAGTTAGGAAATGTTTTTGTTGTTTTTCGAAAAATATTGATAAACATTCTTAATTGTTTGGTCTTAATTCTTCCTTACTCTCATTGAGCGGTTGAGTACACGGATTTCACTGATAAAATTCAAGTTTAAAAAGCACAATGAAAATACTCCTTACAATACGTAATACTACGGCTAACACACCCTTACGCCACCAGAACGCAGTGTAACGATGTCACAAACCTCCCCTCTTCTACTTGTGTTACGTAATTTATGAACATAATGGTCATACCTAACACGATATCAACGCTTCGTGATTTAAGGTGAATATTTGATTTAATGTTTTCGGTTATGGGTTTGATCAAGAATGAGGCATGAGTGTCTCTTTATTATGAATGGTCACGCGGAATGTAAAGCGGAATCACTAGTAGGTTTATTGGTCTTGGTCACTGCATATCTCTCATGGTAACTGTCATCAAGTTTAACCACCTCAATACGAATGGTTCCATCTTCGGAGGTAAAACAAATCTACAATGAAAGAGAAGTTAGATGAAGTCTTCACAATATATGTGTATAAATTCCTAATGAGTCGTGTCACGAATTTCAAGAAAACTAATGAATGTACTATCTTCGATGAGACACGAAAGGCTGTTATTCTGAAGAGATATAACACTACATTTTTCAATTCATAACTATCAAGAAGGTCCCACTGAGAGAATACGTTTCGATGTGAGATCCAAATTGAGAGGAAGGGAGGGTTTCCTCCAAACTCTTGGGTGTGAAATCCCAATCTAATAAAATGCGTACTATCAGGTTGGGATATCATATATCCAATTGTATGAGAAATATTTTCCTTTCTCAGAATTTGGATCTCACATCTAATCCTGAGATACTTACAACCGTGATCTTTTCTAAGTGCTGGAAAATTTTCATCTAAGACGCTGGAAGATCAATTGGATAGTCAAAATATTCTCAGTGTAGACGAAGTGAGAATACTTGGATGATGGTAATATTAAAAAATTTATATCGTACATCACCGTCACAATTAGAATCACCATAAAAATCTCCTCCAGAACCATCACCACCTAAGACTCCATCCTCCTCAGTCGACGCATCGCAGTCGATGTATTTAAAGGTGATGGCTTACTCCAGGGATACAGTTTCTCCAGAATCCAGGAGGCGTTCTCACCATTTCACCTTGCCACGTGGCGACAATTTGTGACGTAATCGCCCACCCTCGACGATATCCCAGTGAATTCTGCGCCATAACGCACGAGCCACGCGAGGGTGGAACTTGGGGAGAGAGTGGTAGCGAATATAGCGTCATTAGAGAGGACACTGGTTTGTGAGAAGAGATAGGACGTAATATGGGATGATGATGAAATGTGAGAGGAACATTTCATAGCATTCGAGTTAATTTTCCTTTGGATGGCGGCTTTCCTTAACAGAGTATCAGACATCTTTGATGGGATTCTTCGCGTTATGTGAACACGTGGCTTCATTGGACTTAAAGGAAATCTTTAAAGAAACGAAGTGCACTACTAGATATATCTACAGTACCTGATATATTTACAATTTCACTGGTGGAGACATAGATACAATAACGGTGTACATCAAAATGTAGCTTACAAAATATCATGTTGTGTCTGTGAAAATGAGAAGGAACTGAATTACTCAACATACGATTTCCAGAAATCAAGAAAAAAAAATACGATATCAAGAATGAGGTTAGGATGACGAAAACACACGAGACAAGAAAACAAGACGTAAAAATTATCCAAATAAAATTACAGAAAACACAAGATAAATGCATACTTTGCAATATCCAATTTCGATGTGTATGAATTTTGAGCTGAAAAGAAGACCATATTAAAAGTTTACTTATGTTCAGATATTTCATCCAAAGATGGAAGTACTTTGAAAAGAGACACTATTTTTTGTCGAAATGATATACTTAATTTGGATTCATTATGTATATCATTCCAAAAACAATGTGATTTACCTGTGGTTTTTAATGCATACTCTTCTCTGGAGGATATCTAGAATGAAATACAGTATTATTTAAAGATCGAATTCATTCATCCGTTATGTTCACTTTGTGTTATTTGTCTTGTTCTTTGTCTTGAATTCTTGTCATTAAATAATTAATTAATGGTTAGTTAACAATATATGGAACACATCAAGTACTTTCATTGAAATGTACAAAAAATTAAGCAATAGAAGAGCAAAGTTCCATATTAATAATTCTTATTCCAATTAAGATGAATTCAATAAATAGAAAAAAATGAAGGTAGGCACACAGCTAGGGAAAAGAACTTGGGGATTCCGGGCCCATTCCGAAATTTTTTGAACATTTTAATGAACGTACTTATTTTAATGAACGTTACCATATATTGTTAACTAACCATTCCGTAATTAATTAATGAAATAATTCAAGAAATATAGCATAAGTTAAGAAATAATGTTTAAGTTAACATCAATATATTTCTGTCGAGAAGTCGGGGCCCACTCTGAAATCAATTTCTAGCAAGTTGGAAGATAAATTGAAGTAACCGAATAATTTGAAAAAGAGCAAAATAAAGAAAATAAAACACGCAAATATCGTGGAAACACCCTCCAGTCACCGCAGCGACAAGACTCTTCGTGAGGATGAGCTCTCCTCGCAGAGGGTTGGCCTCGTGTGGATGCGCCTTATGCACAATTTACGTGCGCGCATCTTTAAGAGGCCGTTCACGTTCTCGCCAGTGGGTCGCTGCATTATGGAACATTCGCGTGGCCGAACGCGCCGCGCCGCCGCCAACGTACGTACGTACGCGCTGTAGAACGAGATGCGTGGGTGGATAAAGAAACGCAAGGCTTTAGGCAACGAATGGAGAATAAGACACTGGGGGAAATGGATTAACAAGGCGCTGAGGCCATGCGTTGCTTACGAATTAACCAGATACTGAGATAGAAACAACAAGTTTTCATGATAAAGTGATCGGATTATAGCGCTTTTTACGTTCATTTATGAAATCTATTACATAGTTAAATATATTATACGACATATCCGCGGTTAAAAACTACCTCCTGCACCAGTGCTTCTACAATGTAAAAGAATTTATTGATTTTAACAAANAACTTATAACAATTTCAAAAACTATTTTCTTGCATGATTGTGTTGTCTTATGGCTCATATTAATTTAGTTTTATGTGTACTCAACTTTGGCACGGTTGTGTACATAAATTCTGTAGCCCCATCCTGGCCCGGGTTTTTCTCCGTTTTTCCTTCTGGTAGAGGCGGATTTATCATACAGGTTCTCTAGGCTTTGTCTAGGGGCGTGTCTATTGTAACAATAAATCGTGAGTTTAGTGTTATTTCAATTCTTATGATTTTTAAACACTATACTCAGAATAATCTATAGTTCGATAATAATTTGTACATGTAATTTTTTTGCTTAAAATTACGAACATATTGACATTCTATTAGTATTATAACTCGCAGCTAATTTTTTATCTTATCTAGGAATTTTTGTTGAATTTTTTGAATCCGCCTCTGCCTTAGGGCCTTTGTTCGGAATTGATGGGATGGTCCCCTGCTTGCTTCCGANAAGAGTAAATTAGTTTATTGTCCTCCACGTGGTCATACGCAGTTTGTACTGTTTTTTGACAATAAAAATTTATTATTATTATTATTATTATTATTATTATTATTATTAGACACTATGATCGCTCACAGTAAATACTGTATGATGTACAACATACGTTATCTAATATGCTAGCAACTCGCCTCAGCTTGCTAGTGATTTTTTGTTATGTTTTGCTCTTTAGGTCTTCTTTATACTATTGAATAATCGAAAATGGTAAGTCTAAAAAGTTTTGCTTCACGTGAAGCACCTCACGTCGGGTAGCATGCCAGTCGAATGCTTACCGTTCCTCCCGAGGCACAGGACGGCGGTAGCGGCGGCGGCTGCATGTAAAATAGAAAATCGCATGAAAAATCTGAACTATTGGCCTAAATTTTACGATTTAAAAACAGTTTTTATCTTTGTTAATTGCACAAAACACAGAATGCATTTCATGTTAATGTGGATTTATTTTTACCCACTTGAACTCTCAAGTTGAACATTTTATACGTGTCTATTTTTAAAAACCTTTTTTCGATAATCTAGGTTAACCTTAGTAGATATATAAGTGCTGTCACCTGACTTAGTAGAAAGAAACATGTGTAGAACCCTTGGAGATAGACAATATTGACATTCATTGTTGTCACTTATCTTTAGGTAACATATGCAAAAATTTATCTGATTGATTTTCCCCCGACTTGATTTTTTTATCGCTAATGCCAATTACATGTGATATCTAAGGTAAAATATCTAAGGCTGATGTATTTAAACAATTGATTTTGCATTCCTCAAAACATGAGGAATATTAGGGGTTCCTTCATGTGTATTGTGATTCAATACTTAGCCGATTTTGACGGAAATAACACCAAATTACAATTTACTGTTCATAACAAAAAATACAAATTTTTAGATATTGGAACCATTTTTGAGAGAAAAATTAAAAATTAATTTTATTTTTCAAGTGGTACGGTGTCAATGAGATCTATTGATTGAGCCATAAATTTAAGCCAGAGCATGATTTCCATACTAATTTGGGAACAAAAAAGTTATTAAGCACCCAAGTCTTGCCAGTTTGCTATTGTATATTTAAAATGCTTAATTGTTTGGTTTGGAATGATCAAAATAACGAAATATTTCATCTTAAACCTAGCAATTGCTGTCCTAAATTTTTACGATCCATTCTTTAAGTAAAAATTCATGATTTATTAGACGTAAAAACCCTATCCTAAAATTGCAAATATGAAATTAGAAGACTTAAAAAGTGATAAGGAAAATACTTTACACACCCGAATTCCATATAGTATCCATCGACTGTATAATGAAAGCTGTGAATAAAATAAATAATTTACTCAAGCAGTGAAATTCCCTTATCGTTTCTGGTGAGGCAGTCTCAGTTTATGCTGAGAAAACATAAAAAATTAACTAAATGACAATGTCATGAAGGTTAATTTTCAGCCCCCCCCCCCTTTCTTGTCCCCCATTAGCCTTAAGCGATATTGTTCGATAAACCGAAACGTTATACCAAACCATGGAAATGTTATTGTTTCGAACATTCAAAAAAGAAAGATGTGTGCTATTTCTTGTCGCGGTCAAAAAATTGTTTTTTGTGTTAATTCATGAGCCAATAAGTAGGTAAAAATTTCGGATTAATTTTGATTTGGTTGTGCTCCAGTGGTCCGGTGAGATTGACTGACCTCAGAAAACGAACTGAGGAAAGAAGATTCTCACCGGACACCCCACTGTAGAAGACTGAAGGGAAAGTAATGTAGCGAGAAGGGCTCTGAAGCTTAGAAGGGCGATTCGGTCGCCAACATCTGCGCCCTGCCCGCCGCCCTCGAGCCAGAGACAACGACGGAAGGAAATCGTGATCTGACGCACTAAGAGCGTGTGAATGTGGCGACATGCGGTTAGTTGCGCCTTTGGGGGCCGTGTGTGGACTGAACGTGCTCATAGTGCATTCATAGAGGCAGTGAGGTTGCCCAGGAGAATAGTATCACGCACTACAAACAATTCTACGGATATACTTACGAACATAAATATTTGGGTTCATCTTCTATTACGAAATCAAACCTATATTAGACCTGTGACTCATTGAATTAATAAAACTACAATCGACTATTATAAAAGTATATTTACAATTATAAAATAATTAGAGTTTTTAATTATATGTAATTACGTAATATTTAAAATGTATAACTTTTCAACTACTATGCTGGTCTCCGTCAGGTAAAATAAATTTGTATACCCCGAGATAGTGGATTAAATATTTCTATAAATTTATGCTATTAATTTCAAGATAAAGTTATTTAAGAAATACGTACTGTTATCAAACCCGGACCAAGACGGTGTTACGAAGATGATGTACGTAACCATTCCAAGGTTGAGCGCAGATATAAAGAATGCTCGCGTTGTAGAGTATAAGAGGAATTAATATCATTCAATATCAATTATAATCATTAAATCATTTAATGAGATATTGAAATTCATATTTTCATTATAGAAGCAATTAAAATCAAATAAATTTTTACTTCTATATATTAAAATTATAAATTCTTTTACATTAAAGAACAAATAGGGCAAAATGAAATAGTATACTATATCGTTTCAAATTCTATTATAAATTATTTGAATGACATTAACTTATAAAAGGACATAAAACAACGCAATAATATTTATTTATTGAGATAAAGCTTTGCACACATTTTTGTGACGTACTCGACAACTCTCCGAAAGATTTAGTTGTAATTTGAAAAATAAACTGTATTTCACTAAATATGTATATTGATACGAGTAGGAGATGATTTGAGAAGTTTTGGTCTCCTTCGCCATAGAATTGCGCCATACAATCTACCACATACTAGAAATTTTAAAACGTTCGATAATTAAAAAGAGTTGATGCGCATAGTAGATGTAAAAAATTTTACTACATTAATTGTAATGTTAATATTACTACATTAATCCAAGAGTAAATAATTCCATACATACAAGTTTCTTTACATTTTGTTCATGAAAATGTCAGGCACATCTTGTTAAAAAGTTATGTTCTACTAACATGAATAATAAATAAAAAATGGTAGGAAGGATTAAGGAAGAAGTGACATTTCATTAAAAGATAAGTTAGCTGGGAGGATGAAGGTTACAAGTAACGTTTCGTATTGAATCACTGCAAACCAGTAAATATGTCCAGGTGTAGTATTGTAAGATTCAAAGTTGATACAGTATATATTTTTCTCTGTCTCACTAAGATGACCAGTAATGCATAGACGGGTTTTAGGCAAGTCTTCCTGAATCTGATCTCCTTACTTGTATACCAGACAAGTTACATTACGGATTTATGTTATATCGGGAATTAATGCAGGCGACAATTCTGGAGAAAAAGAGAGCGTTTTAAATTCGCTTTCTTAGCTTCTAAAGAACAGTACACAAATGACTTCATTGACAAGATTGCTCTAGTCGTGTCCAATAATTAATTATGAGTCCGACAATTTGCTAGTAAGGTTGCGAGTCGCAGTAGTTGTGTGTTCTGGATCTTGACCAATCAATATAATCTAAGGATATTCTTGAGAGCTCCGTCAATAAAAACAACTCCTTACTAATTCGCCAACGTTTCGGTCTTTGTTTAAAATCTTCTTTATGGCTAATAATCAGCTGACTCTATTACTATCAGAAACAAGTGAAATTTAATTAAACATAAAAATCATTCATAATAATACAATAAATAAATTTATATAAAACAAACAATATAATGTACTAGCATTCCTCATCAATCTATCATAACTTCATGGAAGATCTACTAAGAAACTCCATTTCTCTGGTATTGATCCCAGACCATCGCACCACTATATACCATGATGAAGTATTAACAAGAAGGGAAAAATGAAGATTCTTCTTGTTTATATATTTCCGCAATAGTTATTAGCAGCACATTGCAAGTATGCAGGATAAAGAAACATAAAATAGTGCTGATTAATAGTAAAACTCGTTGTACTTAATGAAAATCGTACGTATGTCATACGTATGTAAATTGTCGTACGAAACACGTTTAATAAAACTCGTTTTATCGATGTGCACTTCGTCTTACTGTAATCGAAGGCCAACCCGAATCAGACAAGAAAAGAGGGATAAGTGCCAGACAAAGTGAGAAACCACGGCTTTCAAAATCTATTCCTAGCAATCCATCCACTTCTCACACACAAGCACACCAAGAAATAATTATTTTTCATTATGTTACTTTGAATGAAAATTTCGTTATTTTATGTTGAGACGGGACCGAGATTCGAACTCGGGATATTCAGCTAAGCGCACTGATGCGCTACCACCTGCGCTTCCCCGTTTGTCTAGGCTCAGTCTACCATTGACATCAACTTGCGAAACCCACAGACCTCTGAGGTGATCGCATAGAGATTAGTATACTCATAAGACTCCCTTAGGCTAAATACACATCCGCATTTTCTCCGCTCCGCTAGTCCAAAGACACACCTAGCGAAGCGTCAGCGGAGCGGGTATCAGCGGGCAGGAGTAGAGGAACGTGAGTAGGGGTGGAAAGAACAAGGTCACTTCAGGACGAAAACAGACATGCTTAGCGCAGGTCTTGTACTGAGCATCCATGCAACTGCCCGCTAACTATACAACACTTTTATTGAAAAACACATACCTATAGGCAATGAAAATATTTAAAGTAATAGTTATTATTTACTATACAATGAACACTACGGCGACTATTTTCGTATTTTGTAAATAATAGAAATAGACCTACTATATATAGATGCCAATGTACAGTAATAGTCAAATACTTATATAAGAAATAAATAATCACGTACAACATTATTACGAATGATTACGATATATATTGTGCTTGCAGTGTGAAACATGTTGCTACGTTCATGTTTCTGCTTACAATTTGTTATCACCTAACAACGACTCAAACTACGAGTCTACGAGTCGTTACGTTGTGTATTTTAATAAGAACAATAGTAAAATACTTACATAATTATTTTATTCAAATATAATTCCCTTTTAAAATGTACTCTTACAATGAAATTTATCAATAATTCCAAAATACTTAACATTATTGACTTAATAATTTTTGTTTAAAAACAGTTAATATTAGGTAGTAATATAAATTTTTAAATTACGCCTTAAAAATTTATATTACTACTTAATATAAATCTTTCATCTAGGTTAGAAAATTGTTAATATCATATAATTTTAATAATAAAAAACACAACACCATGCAAATTCTGAATATAACATATACCATGACTTTACAAAAATAGTACGACATGGAACTCAAGTTGAGGAACAAATATTCCAAATAATTGAAATGTAAAGATTTAAAACATAGATGTGAAAATGCGCATTTCTTGACTAAAACCACGCCAAAATGTTTGACAATAAAATAACGATAATCTCAAAGGACTAAAATACAAACAGACACGAAAATAAGAAAGCTTTAGAAAATTCTGAGAGGAAATGGTCAGTTTATACTTGTCCCCAGCATTGTCATTTGGTGCCGGAAAGTTGCTGAATACTCGTAATCATATTTTATCAGTGATGTTGTCAAGGATATAACATTTTAGTGAAAGGGCTCTAATACCCTCGATGTCGACAAGCCGTAAAACCCCACATTAAAAAAATAGTGAAATTACACTATAATTAAATTATTATACCATGGCGATTCGAAATACATTAATTGTAAAATGCGTATTCAGGTATAAATCTGAACACTTATAGAATCAGTGAACTTATTTCAGAAAACTGGGAGTATTTATAGAGAAATGCAAGTATTCTGAGTAAATATAAGAAAAGTGTTGCTTCATTGCAGTTTTTGACCCCAAATTTCTTTATGATTTTATTTGAAAAAGAAAATCAAAGTATTTCATTATTTTGATTATATAATTGTACGAGTAAATAAAGTCAACATTCAATTAGCCATTTATCATTATTTTCTGTAAATGTGGATTAGCCCTCCAAGAGGAAAAACTTGAAATACGAAAAGGAAGCGAAAAGTATTTTTTATAGATCTGAGGAAGCAGTAGAGCAAATACTCAGTGATATTTTAACTCAGTGTTGTAATAATTAATATGAACATTGACAATATTAATAATCATTTCGTAGAAATTCAAGGAAATGAAATTAAAGGAAAGCACCGTGAAAGATATCACCTGCCGTTTTCCTCTCGTCTCTCAATTATACCCATCTTTTAACCCTTGTAATTTCAGCAGGTGAAAAGTTAGCGGAGATCTGCTCTTCGCTCCGCGTCCGCTAGATGTGTCTCCTCCCATAAAACAACACAGGTCGGCGGAAAAAACGCTCCGCTCCGCAGACGCAGATGTGTCTTTAGCTTTAGGAAGAACTTTATTGTGGATCTATATTTGCCAATTCTGAAGTTCACGAAGTCTCTCAAAATTTCGGTGATCCACACCGCGATCTAACATAATTAATGTTATATGGTGGTGTAGTTCACTGCAATTTAAGACATTTCTGTATTTTCAACTATTCTTATTAAATATGATGATTCACACCTTGTCATGGTCACAACCCTCCACTCATAATTTTGTTCCTTCCTTAAAAATACCTCATCACCTGACACGAAGCTCTTGTGTTAAGTGAAACTTTCCAGATTGCAGCCTCCCCTCTTTATAGTGCTGCAAGCGGTTAACATTTCATGATAGGAATCACCCAAGTCGTATATATCTCTCCTTGGCCACCGAACTTTACGACGGACCTTCCATCAAGGGATCTCTCCATACAACAATGAAAGGGTGGAGAGGTTGCTTCACAGATACCCATTAGAGAAATCGCCTTGCGGACGAAGACGCATTAGTAATGCAACAGGGAGTGGCGACGAAGATTTATTTTGCTTACGCTGACAGGCTCTGGGGAAGGTTCCATACCAGGTTGCCAGAGAGTGAGGCAGAAGTGACCCCAAGTTCGAAAATTCCAACGGGAACCCGAAATGGCATTCGACACTTCGCTCCAGACCTAATGGATAATTTGATCTCTTTGAAACAAGAAAACAATCAAATGATAAAGAAACTTAATAAATAGTTTTCATCGTTTATTTATTTATTTATTTATTTGTGATCGAAACATTTCTTCCCTCTAAATATAAAACAGAAGAAAGCAGTTACTTGGATACAATGTAACACGAATATATAAGCAGTTAGTTTGGAATGAAGAACGTAAAATAAATAATTAATGTCTTACAAGCTTTTTTAAGACAACGATTTAAATCCAAGTCAAAACGTTAGCTTTTCATATATATATATATATATATATANNNTATAAAGTTTTTAATTAATTATTTAATAAGATTATATAATGGAGGTTATTTGTAATAAAAGCAGTTAGTTTGGTCAGAATGAATGAGGAATGTATAAGTAGTGTGTTTGGTCAGAATATACATTTTCATTTTTTCTGTATCCTTATTAATTTATTTAAGGTGTAAACTTTTAATAATTCATCCTCTATAAACTGCCAATTGCTAAAAAAAACTTTGGAGCAAAACTACATGTTTTCTTCACGAATTTTGTGCAAATTCTTACGATGCAAAGTTGGTTGTGATAACCTACTTCGAATTATATCATCTTACACATCACTTCGTCGTTTTCAACCCCCATCAACGTGTATGATTTCAATTTTTTTAAAGTATTTATGTCGTGATACTCTCCGTCCTCATTTCTTTGTGAAAATGAGACACTCTAGACAGCGGAGGACCTGTAGTGTAGTTTGTTTTAAAGATGGTACTAGTACCTACAACTTCCCACAAACCATCTTAATCTTTCCGAGATCAAAAGCGTAAAACATATTTCAATAATGATACCCTCTTTTTATGTTGGAGTAGAAGAAATCAGTTCATGTTATTCAATAAATCTCACATCCCACAAAATTCCTGGAGGTGAACCATGAATTATATGCATTTATGAAGTTTTAAATTTTAGCAACCTTTTATAGACATTTGAGTGTATTTATCCACTCAACGTTTCATCCAGGATAAATATATACTCGGTGCCTATGAAAGGTCGCTAAATTTTTAAACTTCATATGATAGATGTATACTATCCGTCTTTTTATGGGGTTTGTATACATTTACATGTAAAACATTCCATTCCGTTCATTTTACTCAAGGTAGTGTGAGCGTGTCAGGAGCTAGTACAGCAAATATCCATTTATGAAATTTTTAACAATGGTATCTATTCTTTTTATATAAAAGTCATTATAAATCACTCATGAATTATGGTGTATTTCAAGCTACGAATTATACCGTATAAATTGAAAAAGTTTTTGAAGCATAATCTCTAGTTTGGTGTATGCTCTGTAGTACTGTTTACGTTGAATAACTTTCTTAATTGTTTCGAAAGATAAGTCAAATTTATTTCTGTTCTTTTCATTAGTAAATTTGCGACATGTATTTAAGATTTTTATACGGAATTATTAGAAATTACCCGAGAATTTATTTAAAAACCGCCCCTTCAAAGGTTTTATCCTTGATAGACCATACGATTTAAAGATAGTTATTTTTCAAACATTTGTGCCACAAGGAACAAAATTTATTAAACGATTTGAGATAGTATTATCTACTTTCAGTTTAAAAGATCACGACATGAAAACACCGTCGCCAAATCGCACATTCTCCCCTTATTCAAATCGTTCGCACTGAACAGAGTGCAGTCAGAATCGATTGTATATCTATCTTGGTAACCTCGTTTCTCTAGGTCTGTCCGCTGTGGTCTCTTTAATAATTAGTCCTTTCATGCTCTTACGCCGTCAATAATAATACCAGCAATGCTAACGAGTACACGCGTTAGGAAACATACAATGTTGGCAAGTAACGACCTTGCTCTGAATATATGCTTCAACTCAGTAATTCAAAAGATTTAACAGAGTCTTATTCTAGTGATTTCTATGTCGCCAAGAGTAATTTGTTGTGCTTTAATATCTCATTAGAGCTCAATTACAAATGTTATAATATCCAATCACTTTGCGCAATGCTGAGCTCATTTATGGCTCCAGATTCGTTGATTTATTTCATGATGGATATACGAATTAAATTTGTGAGAATGTGAAGAACGGAACGGACTTCTTCTATCTGGAGGCCAAAGTAAAACCTTGTAAGAAAGATTCCTAAACTTTCTTTCACGAAACAGATTAAAATCGATTTTATGTTCCATACGCGGGAAGAATTTGTGCTATTTTTTTCTATTTATGCTACAAAAGTCAAGGAAAACGAATCTGTTTAAGACTACCTGTAATTTATTGACGAGATATTGTTTATATTCCATAAAATCTAAATATTGTATAACAATACTGTTTACGGACAAAGATGAACTAAAATATAGTCTTTTCTTAAGATATTCGTTTAATTAGAGTGTACATGAAATGCACAGTACTCATTTCAGTATTCATATGCAGTACATACCGTAGTCTCTTTTTTAATGTTCATTTATTAAATATTAAATGAGTTGAACAGGCTGATACTTGGTTTCAGTGGCTTCCTTGTCATGCATCCAGTTTATTAATTTCTCTTTTTGAATCACATATTTCCTTTATCTATCTACTTTTATTTTAATTTACATTTCAGTTACATTGTAATATTTTGCAAAAATCAAACATAAATCAAACCTTATTATAGCTTTCTTTACGAATAAAATTTTATTTGATTACCGTTAAGTATGGTCTATTCCTGAACTCTTCCAAGTCAAGCAATCTCACGACAGGTCCCGAAGATACCCATTGGTTCACGTAGTGTAAAGCTGCACAATTTCACGGCCTCCGCACTGGGAGGAGGAGATGTGGCCAGCATCTCGTTTCGGCCGGTTTGACTACAGGATAAACTCGGTACTCAATTTACAGCAGGTTGAATAGGCCTGGGAATCAGTCTGGATGTTGAGGTGTGATGAAATATCCCCACCTCACCGGGGATCGAACCTCGGCTATACTCTACCCACTGAGCCACACTGACTCCCCTGAACTCATAGGTTGTGAAATCTTACAGTGATTACAGTCAACGTCTCTAATGATGAGTGCATATAAAATTGAAACAACATTCGAATTTTGAAAATAATGTTTGTAATTTTTATATCCAATTTGAACTTGAGGCAATGACGTAAGACTAAACCGTTTTCTCAAATTATGTTAAATTCAAATATAACATAAGCTCATTCGGTTAGAAAAATCAAGTCTTTTGGTGTTCCTTTTTTTTCTAAGATTTTGTCGTTTGGTTTCCCACACTGCAGGGTCCATGTCCTCCAACTGGCATCTAAAAAGAGTCTATCAATTTTCAAAACTTTAAAAGTAGGGTGGATTGGTATTCTCTAGTGATAGGTTGGATGCAGTTCCTCACTCCGATTTAAGTCTCGTGGAAGAGGCAATACCGGATTACCGGTAACCAACGCTTAACAATGACGGATGACTCTGTGAAGACGATCAGTATGTTGGAGGTTTCTTCACTAAAAAAACTTCTCGAGGAATGAAGAAATGAAGGGGAGAGAGAGGGAATGGGAGACAAACACGAAGAATCAGGACCGCACCCAACACTACTCTTGACAAATCGCATTTATATTAGGAATGAAACTTTTAATGAACAATAAACAAATATTTTAATGTATTGAAAGGATCTAGTACTCTAGATGAGATATTTTTTATTAATTCGTTTTCTTAGTTTTAATCTTGAAATCTTATTTACTGAACACATGTTTTTGAAACAAATGGAGCAAAGTAAGAAATAGGAAAAATCATTTATTGTAGTTGAATTTTAAAATGTTTTATTAGCTTTTGATGGCCTTATTATATTTACTTGTTCATTTGTTAACCATTATATTATATTTTATAGGCTCGCTTCGTTCAATGATAAGTTATTTGAAAATTAACTATTGACTCTTTTAAATTTTCTCTTAATGAATCTAGGAGGAAAAAAATATCTTATATTTTCCTAATAATTTTAGAAAATCGTAATACCTTCATCCTCTTCTACAACTCTAGGTTGATCGATTCGTGTATAAAAAGAAATACAATTACATTCACGTCAAATTCTGAAGTGAATAATTCTTGAATGATGAAACTTAGCGGCACACAAAATACGACACACAAAAGAAAAAAATAATGGTGAATAAGAATATACATGTTTTCTCATAACGCAATTAAATTTCCCGTTTAAGAAAAGGAGTTGATATGATTTACAAGACATAATTCGAAGAAAAATCCTAAATCGAGATCAGCTAATACTTTGGCAAAAAGAAAAATTTGTAGATTGTATTCATCACACAATAAAGTCACAAACTTCAACGGCAAGAAGAAAATCTCCCATCCAGACGATGGAAATTGCGCCCAGAACCTGGAAAACAGTCTTCTTTCCCTTCAGGAATTCACGCCCCTTTGAGAAATACGCTTAGGGCACACACTTCAAAGAGATAGGAGATTACTCCCTCAAATCATTTCATTTCCTATCTCACAAATCCTATTTAAGGAAACAATTCCGCCATGCTTTATATTAGTATTAATCCCCCAGTTGAGTCTTAATGAAGTGAAAAGATTCGTATCTGTGAAACGAGAGGAAAAAATGTGTTTGAAATGTACGCGATGTGGACACACAAAGGACGCATGTAATTTGGAAGTAGCATGTAATTCGGGGCATGCTTTTGAAAGTAGTGACAGATAGCTTGGTTGCTCCTCGTCCGACTAGAGGCCGCAGTTCTGTAGAGTTTAAGAGAGAGAGAGAGAGGAGAAGCAGAGGGTTCACGCTTCGTTAGTCTGTATCCTCCGCTGGCGACAGTTCGAGAAGGACGGGAGGTAAGGGAGAGAGTGCGAATTTCTCATGCGTGACGTCATTTTGCTGTCGGCTGCACCGAAAACCAGATATGACGAGTGCAGACATGAATGAATGGAATCTTTTGAAGCGTGCTCGCTTACTTACATATCTGAATTTTTTTTAAGGATTTCTTAATATTTCAGAGATCCTTCTTGGTCTGTTTCTAAGGAGGATTTGACGGAATAGGTTCAAAAAGAAAAAAAAAAGTACTAACATTCGACGGAGTATGTTGGATAATATTCTTGTCATTATTACGTGGATTAGATTTCTTATATTATTTTCATATGCCTCGATTAAATGAAAGTATTGCTACCGATGTCAGGAAATATACTTATTTGTGAAAGAATGGCAATTAAATAGCTAACACGGCGTTTTGATGGATGTTAAAGAATTTACCTTTCGATTTCAAATAAGTAACGATCAATATTGCTTGACACTACGTTTTTATTTTAACAATAATTTACTATATTATCTTAAACGTCGAGAAAAAACCGACCGGAAATTTGAGAAACAATTAATTTTTTGTCTGTCACCCATTTACTCTTTTTTATAATTTAGCATTAAAACCTGCGATTATATCTTATTTCATTCGTGAGATATCGTGAAAATTCGAAGAAAAAAATCCATTTTACCCTAACTCAGCCCATAAAAGAAAATAATTTTGAAGCATACTCTCTTTTGGTCCTCTACAATTCAAAAACTACATCCAAATTTCGCGTATTTTCTCTAAAAGTGTTCCTCTGCGTTCATGAATGAGTGAATGACTTGGTCAATGAGTAAGTCAGTCAGCAAGTGAGTTAGACAGTGAGTTAGGCAGTTAGTCAGTCAGAGAGTGAGTCAGTCAGAGAGTGAGTCAGTCAGAGAGTGAGTCAGTCAGGGAGTGAGTCAGTCAGGGAGTGAGTCAGTCAGGGAGTGAGTCAGTCCGTTCTTTTTTTCAAGGAACAATTTTAGATTCACTTTAATGACAAATAAAAACATGACATTTATTGATTTTAAAGGAACAACAACCGTTTAACAGTACGGAGGGTTTTCAAATATTTCCGAATATAATGTATAGACATAAAATGACCATGCTTCGCGTGGAGGTAAGTTCATCCGATGCATCGATATTGCGCTCATTTCTTTTATCGGCAAACACCAAAAGATTAAATATTGGCGTCGCTGATCGTTAAAATTCAATAAACGTCATACCATTGTATTCGCTTTTTCTTGGACCCAATGAGCGTTAAAAATACATAGTTGTGAATTAATACAAATTAAATGGTCAATATCTCACAATTTAAAAGATAAGTAACATATCACGACTTATCTTACACGATACCATTTCATAATTTTTCCGTTTACGAGATGCTTAAGGGTCTATAAATTGAGCGAGTTTACTAGCTCCAAGCCAGCGAGTTTAGAAGCGGGTGAGTCAGGTGCTGCGATTGTGATGACACACTAAACTGGCTCAGTAGTCAACTACCTAGCGAGTTTAAACTCCCTTGTGCTCTGTTCTAGCAGTTGACAGAAGCGCCACTGAAAGACAATACTTGTGATACAAAAAATGCGCGTAAAATATGAAATATCCTGAAATGAATATAAAGTATATGAAGTACCTATTAAAACAATATTGTTTTTTTTAAAGTTTTATATTATCAATTTGAAATTAAATTTGTAATTTTATAGAGTATGCACGAAATCTGCGAAAATGTCTGAGTGGAATCCCTTATTTCCATGGTTATATTATCTTCGTTCTTGAACTCTTTAGGTAAACTGCTTGATACACCGTACTTCTCACGACATTCTATCCATGGTTTTACCTACACTTTTCTATGCCTCAATTTCTGCTTTTCTTTTAACTCCTTTTTGATAGCTAGAGCTAAAATAACGACTTTCGCGCAAATTATTTCCACCGATTTTGTCGACACTGGAACCACGAACCACCGAGATAATCTATTAGCACTATTAGCAATATACGTATAATACGAATATTCATGTCACAAAAAGTTTCATTTTTTTTATTAGCTCCGCTTATTTACACGAAAATGAAATACATTGTAGATATCATATTTGCTATTTATTAATCGTAATACATGTCGACCGACAGCGATTGTCTTGTGGAAGCGTCTTCGCTTCCACGATCCCGCTGATCGGTAGAGTGTGGGTTCAAACCTTGCTCGGCCGAACTAGGAGAGGTTTTCAGCTGGAGTTTCCCTCACCTACTCCAGACAAATGTCAGTTCGCTACCATACCCTGGCATCCCAACATATCTCCTTCCCAATTCCCTTACTCAAGTCCAACGGTTAGGTGGAGGAGCAGGCCTCATGGCCTGAACCTTGCCAAAAGGCATAAAATAAATAGATAATTATCTTAATAATGTACATGCCATGGTCTTGTCCGCATAGCATGGAAAACATTTTATTTAAAATACATGTATGCTTATTGAGAGCTGAGGTATTGGTTGACTGAAAATTTTACGAATGATAGTGATTAACGTGAGCAATGTTTATTTTAGAGGACTTTCTTCTTGTATTGAGAATCGCCAACCATTCGATTTACAGAATCATAAAAAATCTTCCGACTATTAAACATGTATCGAGATAGTTATTACACTTCGTTGCCTTTTTTTTATTCTTCAAAAAAATGGGAGCATAAAAAATGGCATGTGTCGTAAATATAAGTTGAGTTTCACATACTCATTTATACAACTGCAGTTATCAGTTAGAATCAACATTCGAACAAAAGCCGAACGAAAGCCCATCTCGAAAACTAATGAGCGCGCCGTTCAAACAACACACGTACGGCCTCTTGCCTGCAAACAAACGACGAACTCAACTGCCTAATAGAGCACGAGATCGCCGTGCACAGAACAGGTGACGCGACGCTCTTCCGTCGTTTGTCATCATTACGGAAGGCATGCTACACGAACGCGAGTGGGATTGGGGTGGGGGGTGGGGTGGGGGTGAGATGGGTGCATCGCGACGGGAGCCGGAAACACGGAGAGGCCGATGGTCCGGAGATATAGGTCTGCTTTGCACAGCGGGAGTGCGAGACAGGGCGGGGTTGAGCTACGGGAGCGGAATTGGAAGGTGCAGAGGGATGGTCTGAGACATGGGGTGGGGGGGAAATAGAAAGAATTAACGAATATGAAGATGGAAGTATATATTGAAAGAAAATAGAAACTGACAGAATTTAGCTGGAGGATGCGATAACATTGCAATGCCATTTTTATTGCATATTTTTATATTTTAAATTTAGAAATCATCTTCAATCAACATAATTTTTAGGCTATGTTTCTTTTTCTTTTTTTTTTGTGTAAACGGAAGTGTATGTACCATTTCATGAACAATACACGTTACTACTAATATTAACGACCATTACATAATCACAATAAATATTTAAAAAAGACTTACGACCTAGTTATGGACGAATGCTATTGCACACAACGTTTCGACATTAGGTTTATTGTTTTAATATAAGTCGTAGTCAGGTGTAACATCAAATAAATAAAGAAACTGTAGTAATATTACAAATAAAGTATAACAAAAAAGTCAGAAGTAATTATGCATCCTTGACTTCTCGAAATTTTAATCTCAATATACCAGTATTAGTCATTCAAATTTACTTTACTCTCGCATACGTGTGTGTCGTAGCTGCCTGTTTTCCTTCATCTGCTTAATCCCGAAAGTTATCTTATATATTTAATCAAACAATTGCTATATAATTGTAAATATTGTTTACGATCTCGCGTACATAAGGTATTATATCCGCGTCAACTGAACTCAAGTTGCCAACTATTCACGAAACTTGGAAATATTCACTTAAGGAGCTCTAATTAATCAATAATTCAGTGTACTGTTTTTACAACTGGAAGAGGACAATTATTTTGTGATTTTAAAACTTGATAATAAATTTAGATTGTCGTTTGACTCTTTCTTTGAAAAGTGTTGCATTGTCTTCAGTCACGTGATACGGTTGCCATTTCCGTTAGAAGAGTTTTTCCACAGTTATTGGTGAATTATTCTTATAAATACCCCGTTAAGGTAATTGCGTTCCTATATCCAATTGGTATGCTTTCGCAGGTTTTTTCCACTATGTTAAGTCTGTTCTTTTGCCAAGATATTAAAAAAAAACAATCCCGCGGAACTTTCTCCATACTAGCCCGTAGTAATTCAAAGTCAAGTAATTATTACTTATTTTTCGCCGCAAGGGTATGAAAATTCATAGCCAGTATGACTATTACTCGATTCATTCAAACAATCGCTTGAAACATTTTTGGGGCTAGTAGCTCTGACGGATATAGTAAAGCTCCGGTATTAGAGTTCTTGCTCTTCACCAAGTCATCCCGGGTTCAAATCCCAGAAACAATTGTAGCCTTTCACATTAATGTCCCGGTTCATATAGCTGTGACTGTTGAAAAATGAACCCTCCTTTCTCTTTCCACCTCCTACTAGTATCAATAACTCTAAATATTACTAACCAATTCTACTAACCCGTCCACGTGGGCCAAGTTGTTGGTAAACCCAGCTAACCGGCCCATCTATTAACAATGTCCTACCACCCACTTCTTACCTCCTATCGCTCTATGTAGATAAGCTTCAACAACACGCTACATTTCCCATTCACAAATACTACAATCAAATATAATAACTGAAGACCCATCCTGTGGAGTCGTCCTTGATTCCATCCCAGCAGCACCACAGCAGCAGCCTCCTGCGGAGAGTGAAAGTTGAGCTATGGAGCGTGTGGAAGAAGCTTCCCTGCACGCGGCCGATCTCGCGTTTCATCGTCGCATGCAAGAGACGCGCGCGCTGCATCTCCTCTGCCGCCCCTCGAGGGTGCATCAGGGAACTTGAGATGGGAGTACTGGAGTTCGGGTTCGCGGGCAGAGGCCGTTGAAGAATCGTTGATATTGTGAGGATTCAGTTCGAGATCATTATCACTACACTTGGATCTGTCAAGGAGAGAAGAGTGTAGGAGATACAGAAAGATAAGGGACAAAAGATTACCATTAATTCTTTTTACTTTCCAATGTGTAAGGAAAATGTAGTCAGTAGAAAAAGAAAATTCGGGATCTCTTCAAATCTATACGAATTGGCACCAGGAGAGTGTTTTCAAATTTTTGCGATGATGTCCAACGTCATATATGTGTTTAGGAAGAATTTTGTTTATCCAATAACACACGAACAAATTAATGAAATCAAACCAAAATAGAGAATTGACTTTGAGTGCATTGGTAATAGAAGTCAATTTTGGACAACTCATTCAGAATACATTTGTCATCGCTCTACTGTCCGTTTCTTCAAAATGAAAATTTTGAAGGAAAAAAATGAATAGAAATATTTTTATTGTACATGAAATTGCGCGTAAAAATTTCTAAAAAGTATTTGTGATGTCGCACCGTTTTTCAGATACTGCGAATCTTGGAGGTGCCTTATGCAGATCAGCCTATGAGGCAAATGAGAAGAGATCAAGGTGCAATATAATTCCTGCAATCTAGTTGAATGAGCTGA